>RCUC01083574.1:0-11363 GCA_003697995.1 Taxidea taxus jeffersonii
GGGAATAAGTCTACAAATTTCTGCTTAACATAGTCAGTATGCATGTCATGAAGGGCTACACTCATAGAAATAGATTTGTATGCCCATGAACCTGAAAGCCATGTGAAGCCCTTAGCAGTCTACAAGAATGCATGATGACTGTAGTAAAAAATATTTATCCTACAAGCGAGGAGAGAATTGATTGCTCTAGAGCTCACACCGTAACTAATTCACAGAGACTCTTTCTTATGACGAAGATAAATAGTCTATGTCATTCTGACCCATAAAGTATACTGTTTTTACAACAGACGTATTGTAATAATTCATCTTAAATGCCTTATGGAGATATATTCTTGTGATTTCCAAACAAGAATCATTTGGCATTCTTGTTTTCAAAATAAGTTTGGGAATTAAAAATGATAAGTAGCATTAAGTAGCATTGTTATGTTTGCTTCAGAAATATAGAGATATAATACTGCATATAAGATGTAAATGTTCCCTTCTTTATTTTTACCAAAGAAATATTATTGTGCACATTCCTATATATTTTTGCACTTCAAAACTCATTTGGGGAGATACTGAGCTACATATAAGTGACTTTATTTGCAAATGAACAAATGGGCAATAACTAATACCTGGTGTGCTTTTTTAATCCAAGTAAAAAGAATTTCCAGTTTCCTCTCTTGCACTGCTTTACCACTGTTCTGTCAATTTGAAAATCGTTTTTATTAAAAGGTAAAGGTATATGCTTATTACTTCTATAAATTCTTTGACACTTATTTAAATCCATTATTAGAAGCTTGGCATTTTGTCTTTTTTTAATTAGAGAGTTGATGGAAGGTGGAAGTATATAATAGGGGATCTGGGGATAGGGCATGTTGAAAGCATTTTAATAAACCATTTTTCTTTTGGTTCATGTAAAACATCTTATCTGATGGCTTAGAACATATTTGAGTGTCTTCCGTACTACGCTTAATCTTGGCAAAAAAGGGGGATATTACAAATAGAAATCTGAGTTAAAATGGCACAAATTAGAAATGTTGGTGTTGATATCTTCTTAGACTTACTGATTTCATAGACTGTTAGCCTGAATTAGAGTTAATAGTAAGTTCAGGCATCAACTGACATAATGTCTCATATTTACAGATGAAGAAAATCAGACCCAAATAAGTAAATTTTCCCAAATCACACAGATAATTAAACACAAACAAAGAAAAGCTAAACAAACACATGTCTATTCTTATTGTATGAAGGAAATGGAATTGGGAAGGGCAAAATCAAAGTTACTGCATGAATTTTTGGGTGTACAAATTCCTCAAGTCTGATGTCCAAGAATATAAAGCAAAGGACTATAGAGCTAGGCATTGTTTTCTGTACCACTACATTTGGGGTCACTTAAACAAAAACTGACTTCTAAATTTTTATTAAGGAATAGTTGCCATATAACAGTATATTACTTTCAGGTGTACAACATAGTGATTTGGGAATATTGCAAAACGATCACCACAATAAGTCTAGTTAACATTCATCATCATACATAGTTATGAAAATTTTTTCTTACGGTGAGAACTTTTAGGATCTAGTCTCTTAGTAATGTTCAAATATGCAATTCATGGGGTGCCTGGGTGTTCAGTGGGTTAGGTGTCTGCCTTCAGCTCCGGTCATGATCTTATGCTCCTGCGATCAAGCCCCACAGGGAGCCCCACTTCAGGCTCCCTACCCAGCAGGGAGTCTGCTTCTCCCTCTCTACCCCTCCCCTGCTGCTTGTGTATGCTCTCTCTCTCTTTAATTATCTCTTCAGTTAATTAATTAATTAATTAAATCCTTTTTAAAAATATGCAGTTCAGTAGTATTAACTGTAAGAATGGCTTTTTAACAGACTCGGCCAACACATTCTTTCCCTAGAACAGCTGCAAAGTTTTCTGTAATCTCACATTTGGAGATCAGTGTTTGGAGGGTCATTGCTAATCTGAGTACTTTCTAGAGGTCTGAACTTATTGAAGTGAGTCACTTGGTTTAGTCCAGTTGGTCACTGGCCTGGCTAAAATCTACGATTCCATCTTTGCCTGAACTGGTAGGTGACAGAACGTAGCCTTGGTGAATTTTTTAATTCTTTTTCTTATTGAGCATTGGTATGCATCCTCTTTCTATATGCGGCAATAATGCTAATGGTAATGCTTATTTTGTGGAAACATGGCACCTGTTTCGAGTCCTCAGAAACAGGATTTTTTTGCACAGATTGATTGATTAGTTACACTGATTGATTGATCAGTTGGTTGAGTCTCACCATGCCAATCTGAGAGTGTAAAAGAAGCCATACCAGAGCGTATTGCTGTCAATAGGTTGAAAGATTTGCAAGGGGTCATACATTTATTAAGCATCTACTAAGCACTGGAGGCTGTGTTAGGCCAACTCATTATGGTGAAGTCAGAACTGGAACCTATAGCCTCTTATTCTTAGCCCTGGGTCTTGCTTCTTTGGTATTTCCCATTCTCTGCCCCCACACAGGGATGCAGCTTCCTTGAAGCCTATTAACTGGTCTTCATGTTATACTATACCTGAGTCTGCTCTCAATTCAGAGCAGCAGATCTTGTCCCATCCTGGTGGGAAAGCCTAAACAGCTCAGATGAGGAGCAGGGTGACCCATGGAGCAACAGGAAATGGTGTGCCCCATTAAAGACACTGAAATGCTCCATGTTATCAACAGGAGCCTTCCATATGTACCCTGAAAACTGAAACTTCCCTGAAAGTATCTACTAGATCTCATGCCCATGGACTCTGTGCATTCCTGAGCCCCATCCTTAAGAGGTCTGAAGTAGAGGATCTGTGTTGTATGTGATTTCCTCTCCACGGCAGAGCAATTTGGCAAGTTATTTTGGCACGTATAGAACTCGGTATGTTAAACAAATAATAAAAGTGGAACTGGCTCACAAATGCTTTAAATATCCTATTTTATGAAAGGTCTTATATGAATAGATAATTCTGTTTACCAAAAGCAACATATTTTGGTTAATTTTGGTTTATTTTGCAGGAAAAGATTGGTGTTTTGGTTTTTTGGGTTTTTTTTTTTTAATTTTGGGCTGATGATTAATGTATCTCTGAGTGAAAAAGCAATAGTAAAATGTAGGGTTTGGATTCTTCCCTACAAGCTATTTCTAAAATGGAAATGTTTGTCTATTAAATGCATCTCGGTTGCCAATATGAACACGCCTGGGAACAACAACGACAACAAGAAAAAAAGCCAACAAATATTTATTATCATGAGTTATGTGCGCATACTCTGAATGCATAATTAAAAGTTATGGGAAAACTGAAATATTGCTGCTTAACTTTATCATGTACAGAGCTGTGGATTGTTTTTCTTCGTTTATTAATGCAAAAACATTGGTTCAAAAACAAGGTTTGATGAAATGAGAAATTATCAATTTTTTTATGAAGGATGTTTTCAACATACTTCGAAAAAGTCTACACTTTTGAAATATATAAAAATTTTGCACACTAATGATACTACTACTATATATACTACTAGTGTATAATAATTATACAGTAAGAAGGCAGCCAGGACTCTCCCAAAGCTGTTTAGGTGGAAAGAATATATATACGTGACAAAAGTGTCCAATGAGTTCATTAAAGCAGTCTTTAATATGTTCATCCTATGCACTCGTGATTATCCCCTCGGTGCCTGGCCCTGTAGCTTTATGTGGTCCTCAAGGGCCTGCATTTGGAAACTCCACCTGAGCCTGCTCTTCTAAGGCTATGCTATATTTCCTAAATCTTTCTGTGGCCTTACCACCTACATAGGCCTGCTTTCTGACCCAATTTTTTAAAAATGTATTTCTGGACCTTAAGCTAATGCATTATGCATTATCAGTAAGGCAAAAATGTACATTCTCAGAAGTAGCCTTACAAATTTTCCCTCATATATCTGTGCATATTTTCTTTGTCTAATTAGGGGAAAAAAGATGACAGGATGAGATAGTACAATGATACTCCACTATATATTTAAGGTGATGGAAAGTATGGTTGTGTTTTCCTTTTTAAATGCAACAAGAGAGAATACTGAAATGAGAGCCAGAGGACCTGAGTCCTACTCTCAGCCTTGCCATAAATTAGCTTTGCAGTCTTTTGCGACTTAATTATTTATGTCTCTTCCACTCAATTTTGAAATTCTTGAGGGGAGAATTTATGTCCATTTCATTTTTATCTTCGACAGTACTTAACACAATGTCATTTGCATAGTAGATCCTCAACACACAAATATTTCCATTGGTTAGCAGACAGAGACTTGAAGGTGGACCCCAGGGAATAAATCAGAACTCTAATAAAACGTGGATGCTTGTGTTATCAGCAGTGAAGTGCAATTTCAAGACCTCCAAGTGGGTAGGACAGGGGAAGGTGAGAGAGAGAGAGCGAAGACATCTGTTAAAGAACTTTGGGGCCATGAGGTTCAGGGTAATTGGAAGAGAAGACAACTGAATGAGATTCTAAGGTACATCGGTTAAATAGAAAACAATCAGGTTGGCGCAATGGAGGGAAAACCACAGAGAACATCATTGGAACAGGGGTTCTTTACCTGAGACAGTTTTGACCCTCAGCGACATTTGGCAATGTCTGAAGATATTGCCGATCGCTGCCACTGTAGGGTGTGCTGCTAGCATCTGGTGGGGGAAGGGGGCCGGGGGCAGAGATGCTGCCAAACATCTTGGAGTGCCCAGCACACCCCAGCAACAAAGATTTGTCCAGCTTCAAAGCATCGTTAGTGCTGAGGTTGAGAAACTATGATTTATAAAGACAGTTGAACAGTGTTAGATGTCCTGAGACTCTGAGAAAAGGTCAATTTATTTGGTAATTAGGAAGCTAGTGGTGTCTTTAAAAGAACAGCCTCTAAGTTGTAAGAGAATAGAGTTGTGGAAGTAGGAAGCAAGACAAAGTTTGCAAGACACGATGGTTTCTGAGACGTAAAGGAAGGTGGGTGGGAAGTAACATTTGTTTTGTTTCTGAGTCAAGGGAAATTGAACCCATTTATACACCAAGAAAAAAGGATCCAGGAGAGAAAGAGAGAGAGAGAGAGATTAAGAATGTGAGAAAGAGAAAAGCAATAACTTACAAAAGTAGGAAAATTAAGGTAAAGAGCACAAAAGAAGTCAGGGCCAAGATGGTGTTGAAGTTGAGGATGAAGAAGGGGAAGACAGGCAGATGAATGGAATTTGAAGTTGCGGAGATGGGACACTAAAGAACTTCACAAGAGATGATCTTTCCCAGTGAAACTGAAAAGTGTAAGTTGCTAAGACTGAAGGGGAAGGCTTGGGGCTTGGAAACAAGTTTCTAACAATCTCATGGAAGATAAATAAGGAATAGGCTCACGATGACTGAAAGAATCGTGGAACAATGTTGTAAACTCAGCTGACATCGTGAAACATAAAGAGTGGGTTCCAATCATCGCATTTAGAGTACCTCCTCTAAAAATGCTTTGTAGACCAAAGGAAAGCAAAGAAAACAGATGTCCTGCTGTAGTAAGAGCAAGGGGTCAGCAAGGTCTCCATGGTATAACACCAAGGGAATGGTGGAAACTAACAAGGACAAAGCTGAAAGGGTGAACCATGGTGTATGGCTGGGTGAGGGGGTCATGAAGACCATTGTCTGGGTGGTAATGGGTGTGAGGATGGGAGGGACTGATAAATAAGTGAAGAAGGGACCAAGGAACTAGAAATCTTAGAGAGGACAATGGGCTGGTTCAGAAAATGTGAGAGAAGACAAGAGGTTGTGATCAGGGAACAAAATTCTGGGCAATGAGAACAACATGGCTTCTCTGTTACTGTAGAAAGTGGAAGGATGTTACTGGAGAGAAACATATTCTATCTAACGCCCTTATCTCTACAATCTCTATCTTTTGTAGATGTAATTAGGAACTGTTCCTATTGTCAGGGAGATGACAGGGAAAATAGTCTGTGAATTATTTCTTAATTTGCTGGCCTGCTTTGATCATTTTCTTCTGATAGCTATAACTAAACGATGTCTACAATCCATTCTTTTCAAGCTCAAATACACATCTAGTCCAGGATCTGCATTTGGCTCTGCCCTTACTAGATAAGTAACCTCAGGCAAGACATTTCACCAAACTTATTTTTGTTTCATCTGCAAAATGGGAATAATGAGTTCTACCCACCAAGACTGTTTCCAAGGTAATTTATGTAAAAATATAAAATATATTAGGTTTTAATAATTTAAAAAATTTACAACTTTCTATCTTCCTCTGTGCTTCAGGAAACCTCACTGGTGAGCCATGCTCTGCTCAGTTGACTTATTACCTACTATTCTTCAAGTGGAGTTTTCTTTTGCAAACACAATCACCTTTGTTGTCTTTTCCCTTCCTTGAAAGTACAATGTTCTCTTCTAAATGCTGCAGGTAAAAGATTTATATCCCCTTAGGGAAATTCGTTAACTATGTGAAGTTCTATTTTCCTCTTACATGGTTTTGCAGGATCTTTGCAATGAGCAGAGTTAATTAATGCCTTTATGGTGCCGAGCACTGTGCCTACCGTACATTGGCACCCAGTGGATGGAAGCTATGATGGCATTGAGTTTACGAGAGTGACACACTCCCCAAACCTTACTTCCACAAGCATAACTATACCTTTATTGGACTCCAGAGAACTTAAGTTGTCATTATTATCACTGACATTAATCATCAACCTATGCATCTTGTGATCCTCGCTAAACGGCAAACTTCTTGACACAGCAGTGAGCTTTAAATTCTGAAATATATTTCAAGTCTCTAGTTCAGTACAGGGACAATGGACATTCCCCAAATACTTGCTCTAAAGTATGACATTGTAACGCCACACCACCTAGACATTAGTGAGAAGAAAAAAGTCCCCTGTGTATTTTTTAATTGAATTCTACTAGTTCTGGAAATAGGTTCTGCAATCCTATTACGGGAGTTCTTACAAATGTGGTCAGTACCTACAAACCATAACTCTTCTGTATTAGGAGGAAAAATCAGTTGTGATTCTAAAATAAGGGCTTTGAAGCCAAGAGTCTATGTGGCATATTTATATAGCTTGTATTTACTTTTGCTAAAATAATTGAATTTGTAACAATTATAAGTCTGCCCAGATCACTTTAGCAATGGGTATGGATTGTTACACAAAGGAGATTTACCTCATTAAAAACAAAGTGTTTTAGTCATCATGTCTCCATCCACAGAACCAGGTGTCATCATTACAATAATCATGTATTTGATGGATGTATTAGGATCTCTTTAAAGCTTCCCTTGTAACACAATGATTTGAGGTGCTTTCAACCGTTAATTATCTTGTATGTCAGAGACAAAAACAGAAGTCTCTTCACCCTAGTCAGAAAGGAAACTGGAGCCAATGGCAAGATTCACCTACCAGAGAGCATTTTACCAAGGTCATGCTGGCTTGTTCTTGTCTGTGATCCAGAGTTCAGGGGGCGAGGAGTGTAGAGAATTATTCCAACATTTGGGGTGGCCAGTATCTGAGTAATCATGGCACAGTTACGTAGCTGTCATGGAATAGTGGAAAATGAGATCAGGAAACTTACCCAGGGCCAGGTTATCACAGCAGAACTGCCAGATGAATAAGGTGGGCATTCTGCAATCCTCAGTGGAGAGCCAGGGAAGATTTCTGAGCAGGAGACAATGGCCTTGGTTCAGAAAGATTAATCTGGCTATGACAGTGAGTGGAGTATGAGGTTGTGGGGTGAGTGGGCTGGAAGAGGAGCAAGGAAGAAAAATCTGGAGACAGAACACATAGAAAGGTATTGCAATTGGTCTGGCAAACTAATAAAGGAGTGATTTATTGACAGAGTGGGGAGGAGTGAGGAAATGAACAGGACGTATTTTGGATTTCTGTGTGCCTTTATTTGGTGAATTGTTAAATGTAGGATAGGCATAGGGCTGGAGTCAAAGATAATATTGAGGCTTGCAGGTTGAGTGATATTTAAATAATGAATGCAATTAAATTAAAAGACTCAATATTTTAAAATAGTTGATATAATGAAAGATTTTGACTGAATCGAAAATACTAGCAGAAAAAACAAATAAAAATACTTCAACAGAGAGAGTGTATGTTATTCTATAGTACATTTCTCTTTGTGAAAATGTACAAGGGTTTTTGTATGTTTTCCTTTTGTTTGTTTGTTTTACCAATTTCTAGGTCATGGTTATGGGCATTTTCAATATTATTTGACATTGCCATCTTGCTCTCTGAAGTGCCTATGCAAATTTAAATTTTCATTTGCTCTTTTTTTTTTTTGTAAGATTTTATTTATCCATTAGACAGACAGAGATCACAAGCAGGCAGAGAGGCAGGCAGAGAGAGAGGGGGAAGCAGGTTCCCTGCTGAGCAGAGAGCCCAATGTGGGGCTCCATCCCAGGACCCTGGGACCACGACCCGGGCCAAAGGCAGAGGCTTTAACCCACTGAGCCACCCAGGCACCCCTTAATTTGCTCTTTATAGTTTTCCTTCTGCAAAACTTGATAAATCAGAATTTTTTACATGCTGCTAATTCTCCCTCTTTAGTTGACATTTTCTGGATTACTGATAAAAATGAGTATTTTTAAATAAGTTTAATGGCAGTTTTGAGTTTCTATTCTTTGAATGTCCCATTCATATTCTTTGTCTTTTTTTTATCCTGTTATACTTTGTTTTTCTTATTGGTCTTATAGGCATTCTTTATTTAATATGATGTTAATCCTTTGTTTACTGTATGTCTTGCAAATACCATTTTCCGGTCTTTCTTGCTTAATTCCACATATGTTTCTCTGTTTCTTAAAATAAAACTTTAAAGAAATGGCTGCAAACTGTTTGTTCATGGACGTTTTATCCTGTCAGGCTCACTTAATATGTCTTTCCTTCTGTGAAGCATCGTCTGATTTCCCCTGTGAAAGTGTCTGTTCTTGCCTTTCTTCCTTCTATATTTTGTACCGTAATTTATAGTACATGAACATAGAGTCAACATAGTACCTTTGACTGGTCGTTGTATTGGTTTATTTACATGAGAATCTCTAGATTATAAACTTCTGATGGCACGTCTGTATTTATCTTTGTATTCCTAAAAGCTGGCCCAAGGTCTAGGAAATAGTAGGTATTCAGTAATTGTTTTTCAGTATGAATTCCCATTGAAAACAGAAGTTATCATCTTAACTTACTACAGGGAGATTTTCACTTTTTTGAATCATAGGCTCTGTCTCATTTTCCCTTACATTCTCCTACCATGTCAAGCCTTACATAAGCGGTGATGAATAAACATATCCCTGTTACTTAAAGCTAATCAATATACTTGGACCACTGTTTTTCTCTACTTTTCCTGAGCAAAGTAAGTATTGTAAAGAAAATACTTGTTTATTTATACATCTTAAAACCCTTGCTGTTAGAAGATGATTATAATTTTCGCTAGGAGTTTACTGTAAATTTCAGAAAGAACTAAAAAGTTGATTATGAACTTTGGCATTTCTATTTTTCAAGTGAAGCTGATTAAAAGAACTTTGATAATAACTCCAAAACAATTCAGTTGGTTTATATTCAAAAGGTTTTTGGGATCTAAATAGATGCCTAGAGAACTAGCAACTTACAAAATATAGAGGCATTTTATTTGCTAAAGTCTGTGTCTCTAAAACTCAAAACAATCCAGGGCTTTCCTTGCATTGTGCCAGGGTGACTCAGCTCCATGGCAGCCCCCTGTAGGATGTGCTGGGGAAGCTGATCTTTGGAATTCACACATACCCTGACCAGATGCAGGTGGTCAAATAGCAACCACCAGATATACTCCCTTTGAACTCCTTAAAGCTTATGTTACGCACTTTGGTTCCGAGGCCACTTTTATAGCATCATCTTAATACCTAAAGGGCAGTGACAGCCTGGAAAATTGCAAATTCTTTTCTTTTAGAATTTTCTCCCAAGCTTCCCATTCTTTATCTTTGCTGTATATTTTTATGGCGTTATTTTTCTGTTAAGCATCAGTGCTATTTTAAGTATGACTGGCATGTCTTTTATGCGGCTCTGTAGCATCATGGATGATACCTTTTGGAACTGACAGCCTTCTTATTAAAAGTGCCATTTTTCTTTTTTGTCTGTAGATCCAGATCACTGAGAGAATAGACCTTTTTTTTTTTTTTCCCCAGTTAAGCTACTGCTACTTAATTTACATTGATGATAGCACATGCAAAATTGACTTTAATGCTCTGCTGGCTCATCTTGGCCTGGTGATTGGAGTTGAGCATGTTAATTGGTTACCCACACTCACACAGCATTGGATTAGAGACCTAATTCTCTTTGGCAACTCTTTGAGCGTATCACAAAGTGCTCTTTGAAGAGAAGGTTACTCTTTTCACATAACTTCATTAAGAACATTCGCTCAGACCTTGGAATACATATGGCAATCTCAAGAAAAGTTCAAAGGACACCATTCTGGAGGAACAGGTCACTTTTCTGAAATTGCCTTAAGATCTTTATAAATTCCATATGACAGATTTTTCAACCATAAAACATCACCCATTGTCTGTGTTCTAAGTGTAAAAAGCACAAGTGGGATCTCTACAGTTCATGTTTGTGAGTTGCTGAGTCTTAAGTTTTTATTTTTGAATGGACCCTTGGGAGCAAAAAAATCCCCAAAAAACAAAAACAAAAACAAAAAAAACCCAAACAACCATGTTGAGTTAATCACGCTCTCAGTTCCTAGCACATTATTATTATCCATTCCTGCAAGATTTGTTTTATTTCCCTCCTTTTACCCTATACTGCCTCTACCCTCACCATTACTGCTCATTCTAATGTGTTTGATGTATGTCCTTAAATATGCATGTACCTTGTACAATATGCAGTATTGTTATGAAGCTTCCAATTTTCAAGAATAATAAGCTTTCCAATATCAATAGCCTTGCTTCTTAGAACTTGAACTGGACCAAACTAAAGCTTTAACAAATGTGTAAAAGAGGTAAATGATGGAGCCATAGGATTGCATGGAAAATGTTCAAATCCAGTCATCTGGAAAATGGTTTCGTATTTGTGAAACATTTAGACTGTAGAAGGTGACCTTTACGAACACTGATTATGACCCAGGCACAGAACTCAGGTTTTTACTTTAGCTTTACGAAAACCGTTCAAGGTGGTGTTATGGACCCTACTACAAAATGAAGAAACTGTGTTTAAAAGATATACTCAAGTAATCAGCCAAAAGACACACGGTTAAATTTGGATTCTGGGGTTAAATCAGGTTTGCAATCTTCTCTCCATAAATGGTAAGGTTCATATCGGTAGAAGTTCCAAGGGAAAAGAGATGTCTTAAAGAGATCTGAGGAAATTTGGGGCACCTGGGTGGCTCAATGGGTTAAAGCCTCTGCCTTCAGCTCAGGTCATGAT
>RCUC01083582.1:0-12388 GCA_003697995.1 Taxidea taxus jeffersonii
GGATGTTCTGCAAATCAAATTTGTCCACCTTCAAAAGTATTAATGAAGCTTTAAGGAAAAATTCCTTCCCTTAGAACGCTAGAGGCATGTGCCGTTGTGTTGTCTCACTGATACTGTGGTGGCGAAGTGTGTGTGTGTGTGTTGGGAGAATTTGCTGGTACAATGGCATAAATACTAAGCTCTAAAATTAACAGGCAATTTTGTGTGAGTCCTTACAATCAACCTAATTTCAAATAAATAGCACATGAAATTGCCATCACTCATAAAAATCTATGGCAATAAAAAAAACTGCCTAAGTATGCCATATTAACTAAGCAAATGTGATTAACAAAAAATTAGAATAAAATACGCATTAGAGTTAAATATTTATATAGAATTTCCATAATGAACAGTTGTAAATCACTGCAAATTCATTCTCACAAGATCTTTTCCAGTTTATTAAGCAATGAATATCTTGTTTATCCACAATCCATTTATACAGTGGCCGTGTTTTTGGAATCAAAGACTGGGGGACGGTAGTTTGAGAAGTATGATCACGCTTTTTGGGACAATGGGATAGAGTATTTGAAATTCATGCACTATTAGGTCATCTGGTTGGCTACATTCAAGCTGCTGACCAACCCTTTCTTTCCCTTGAAAGAAGGGTACCCATCACAAAGAACTGTAGTTATGAAGCTTTCGCAAATAGGCTGGCTTTTTCGACTCTAGGTTAAAATGTACAGCTCCCATTTGCACGATAAAAAGGAGTTGCCTGTATCTGCTCATCTCCGGGGTTCCACCTCTGGGGGGAAGGAGGACTCCTCTCTGCCCTTTTTCTAGACTGGGTGGGGGAGGTCAAGGAGCCTTCCACTTTTAAACTTCTGAACCACTGAATTTAATTCAGGATCTTGGACTACCACTTTCCTGCCTGTGTCTCTCGCACTTAAAGGAGGACATTAAGCACCCTTCCATGTTCTGCAAATTAGCTGTCAGCATGAGAGGCAGGGTAAATGGGGAAGCCTGACAGACTTGGAGCCTTCAGGAAGCCCCTAAGGTCGGGCTATTTTCAGCTTGACAGGATGCATATACATTGGATTCACAGACGGACAGCCTGCCAGAATCCAAGGCAGCATGGCCCGGCCAGCATGCCACTGGACTCCTGGACTAGCCCTTTCTGAAATCAGACAGAGGAGAGAAAAACCTCAATTCTGTGCTCTAGCACAAAAACAAAGGTAGACTTTTGCTATAGAAAGAGAAAAACTTCTTAACAATACACAGCTGAAAATCTAGACCAAGGACTTCCCTGTCGGATAGGTGGTCTGACTGTTCCTTGGGACAAGGACTTCATGGTTTCAATGTCTGAAATAACATTAATTATTATTAATATTTTCCAAATGTTATTATGACCCATATATTCACATGAATTATAAATGTTTGTTACATTCTTGAGTGACTTTATTGATTTTGAGAACATAAGTATCCTTTTATTGGCAGTCAGTAGGAAAAATGGATTTCTATAGCACAAATTTGTTTCGCTGAAAATTTGTGGGAAGATTATTATTCTGTGAAGTGGTGGAGACTTCCTTGGAAGTCTATAGACTTCTATATTCTCGGAAGTCACACTTCCAGCAATAGGAACCATCTGGAATACGGCTTAGAATCTGGTCGTAAAAAAAAAAAAAAGATTTCTGTAGCCAAAAGGGATTTTGGAAATCTTATTCATGCACATAATCTTGGAAGAGTTGAGTCCTCTCGTTTTGTTCACAGTCTGACCCAACATTGGCTACCTGAGCCCACGGGAGCCTGGAAATAGCAGAGTAACTGCAGGGCTGGGACAGAGGGCACGGAGTGGCCATGCCTTCAAGACTGTCTCCTTCCTCAGCCCCTTCCTTCCTGCCCGTTTGCCCATGAGGTGATGATGCCCCCAGGGGTCTGTCTGGGCCCTCTGGTCTGCCCAGGCCATGCAATCTTCCAGGGAAACCCCATCCATTCATGGCTGTAGCTTCTCTGTGCCACCAGATCCGCACCTCTGGTCCTGATGGGATGTCCCCTGGACAGCATCCCCTGGCTGTTCCACAGGTAAATCGAACTTACCACATCCCCAAATACAAATCATTTCCTTGGGGGTGGCAGCTCTAACTCCATACAGTTCCTCCCAGAGACCTGCAAGTCCTTCCCTCCATCTCCCCTTCTCACCTCCTCCTGACCTCACGAGTCACACACCTTTGCCCCTCTTCTCCATACCTGCTGCTTCAGGCCCTCTTCTCTTTGAGCCCAGAGAGTGGTCACGGCTGCCCAAATGGTTTCCTTGCCCCCATTTTTGTCTTCCTCCAGATCCATGCTAAAACACCACTGCTGGCCCATAGGCACCTTTGTACAAATTCGAGGTCCCTTCTGTCAGACACTTCCCTGATTTTGTCAGAACAACACCCTTTACTGCCATCTGCTGGCAATCCTCGTAATAAATATACAAATCTTCGAGGTCTATGAGTGGAATGATATTCCCTTCAATGTGTGTCCTTGCACAGTGCACAACCTGTACAACCATACATGTGGCCCTGGATGCCAAAGTGATCTTTTCAAAACATAAATGTAATAAATGAAAATCATTAGATAAAGAAATGCTTGTTGTTAAATGGAGAGACCCAGCTGTCTGGAAATGATGTAAATGATGGGTTTCTATGTGACACAGTGACTTAAGGTACCCGGAAATTCAAGCTCTTTTAAAGGCCTATTTGTCCTATCAATTAAAAGTATATTATAGAACATTTCCTCACTACAAAAATTATTTAAATTATTCATTTTCAACATATTACATTTATGTTATATCTATTGTTGGTAAATACAAAACCATTTTCCAGGATTGGGGGCTTGCTTTTCAGTCTGTCTTCCCTCAATTCTCTTGGAGATGTGAGCTGGACCAACATTTACAGACGACACACTGAAATATGAATGTGATGTCCATTCTGGGAGGCTTGAGAATGTCTCAGGTGGAAGGAACACTTTAGATGAGCAGTTCAGCATGCCTCTGCCACCACCAGACTGTGCAACATCCTCCCCCTTTCTTGGGACTAGAAACACTACATGGCTCTAACATCCTGGTGATGGATGAACCAGGGCCCAACCCGGCAGCCAGTCTGGAGAAATCAGGCAAGGCAGACTGCTATCTCTTGCCCATGTACTGTGGGTATGAAGAGCATGGTCTGCTGTTGAGATCAGGGCAGGAGAGAAGAACTGAATGGTGAGACTTATAAGCTCTTTTATAAGGTTCAGTAAGGAGAGACAGCAAAGATGATGCTCTGTGGGTAGGAGGGTGTTGCCCAGAGGCTGATGTGCTCCCATAGGGACACTGTAGTGTGCTCATCTGTACCCAGCTGCCCCTCTGCTTCTGGAAACCAGAGGAGGGACTTACCCCCTTCGACCAGAGCCTCCAGCCAGCTCCGGAGGCCCCAAGGGCCCTACTTCCCTGATGGGCCCCTTGTCTCCAGCATCTGCAGCTTCTCTCCCCCTGCTTGGGAGGCTACATCATCAGTGCCAGGATTTTCCTTCCTGCTTTGTCGAACACTGACCATATAATTCTGGGCTCATTTCTGGGTTTTCTATTCCACTCCACTGATATACGTGTCTATTTTCCTGCCAGTACCATGCTGTTTTGATTACTACAGTTTTGCAATTTTATAACTTGAAGTCTGGAATTGTGATGCTTTCAGTTTTTTCTTTTTTAAGACTGCTTTGGCCATTCAGGGTCTTTCTGTGATTCCACACACATTTGAGGGTTGTTGGTTCCAGTTCTGTGAAAAATGCGGTTGGAATTTTGATAGGGCTTGCGTTAAAGCTATAGATTGCTTTGGGTAGTGTGGGCATTTCAACAATACTTGTTCTTCCAATCTATTTCTTTTTGTCACCTTCAATTTCTTTTGTCAATGTTTTATAGTTCTCAAAATGCAGGTCCTATACCTCCTTCGTTAAGTTTATTCCTAGGTAATTTATTATTTTTGGTGCAATTGTAAATGGGGTTGTTTCCTTAATTTCTCTTTCTGCTGTTTCATTATTGTTAAGTATAGAAATGCAACAGATTTCTGTACATTGATTTTATATGCTGCAGCCTTATTGAATTCATTGATCAGTTCTAGTAGTTTTTTTGTGGTGTCTTTAGGGTTTGCTATGTAAATATCACGTTATCTGCAAATAGTGCAGATAGTTTTACTTCTTTTGACCAATTTGGATGCCCTTTATTTCTTTTTATTGTCTGATTGCTGTACCTAGGACTTCCACTACTATGTTGAATAAAAATGGTGAGTGGATATCCTTGTCTTGTTCCTGACCATAGAGGAAAACCTCTCAGTTTTACCCCATTGAATATGACATTTGCTGTGGATTTTTCATATAAGGCTTTTATGTATGTTCCTTCTAAATGGACTTCTGCAAGGGTTTTTATCGTGAATGGATGTTATACTTTAACAAATGCTTCTTATGCATCTATTGAGATGGTCCTATGGTTGTTATCCTTTCTCTTACTGAGAAAGTGGGAATAAATCCCACTGATCATGGCGAATGCTTTTCTTATGTATTGTTGAATACAGTTTGCTAGTATTTTGTTGAGAATTTTTGCATTTATGTTCACCAGAGATATTGGCCTGTAGTTCTCTCTCTCTCTCTCTTTTTTTTTTTTTTTTTTTGTGGTATCTTCATCTGGTTTTGGTGTCAGGGAAATCCTGGCCTCATAGAATGCATCTGGAAGTTTTCTTCTTTCCTCTCATATTTTCTGGAGTAGTTCGAGAAGAATAGGTATTAACTCTTCCTTATGCGTTGGGTAGAATTTGCCTGTGAAGCCGTCTGGTCCTGGTCTTTTGTTTGCTGGGAGTTTTTTCATTACTGCTTCACTTACTCTGTTCAAACTTTCTATTTCTTCCTGCTTCAGCTTTGGAATGTTATAAATTCCTCAAAATTTACCCGTTTCTCTTAGGCTGTCCGATTTGTTGGCATATAGTTTTTCATATTGTTCTCTTATAACCCTCTGTATTTCTGTGGTGTTGTTGTTTTTCCTCTCATTTGTGATTGTTTGAGCCATCTCTCTCTCTTTCTCTTTTTAAATGAGTCCAGCTAGAGGTTTTTTAAATTTTGTTTATCTTTTCAAAGAATCAGCTCCTGGCTTCATTGATCTGTTCTAATGTTTTTTTAGTTTCTCTATCATTTATTTATGCTCTAATCTTTATTCTTTCCTTTCTTCTGCTAGTTTTGGGTTTTGCTTGTTCTTCTTTTTCTAGTTCCTGTAGGTGTAGGGTTAGGCTGTTTATTTGAGATTTTTCTTGTTCCTTGTGGTAGGTCTTTATTGCTATGAACTTTCTTCTTAGGACTGCTTTTGCTGCACCCCAAAGGTTTTGGACTGTTGTATTTTCATTTGTTTCCAGCTACTTGCTTATTTCTTCTTCTATTTCTTGGTTGACCTCTATGTTTACCTTTTCAAGGAACCACAAACTGTTTTCCACAGCAACTACACCAACCGAGCTTCCTACCAGCAATGCACAAGGGTTCCAATTCTCCACATCCTTATCAAAAATCATAATTCTTGGGGCGCCTGGGTGGCTCAGTGGATTAAGCCTCTGCCTTCGGCTCAGGTCATGGTCTCAGGGTCCTGGGATCGAGCCCCATATCGGGTTCTCTGCTCAGCAGGGAGCCTGCTTCCTCCTCTCTCTCTGCCTGCCTCTCTGCCTACTTGTGATCTCTGTCTGTCAACTAAATAAATAAAAAATCTTAAAAATAAATAAATAAATACAATATTTAAAAAAAATCGTAATTCTTTGAATAACCATCCTAATGAGTGTCAGGATATAAAGTTTGAAATGCACAACATAAAATACATAGGATGGCAAAGAAAACCAATGATGCTGAAATGTAATTTTCAAAGTATTAAAAAATCTGCAATACAGTAGTCACCTAGAGAGAGTGCGGCCCTTACTGCAGTCTGCCCATTATGCCCCCATCTGTACCTCCAGCTCACAGTTCTTGGCTGGCTCCAAGCATGCCTAGAAGGGCTTCACTCAATAACAGCAATAGCCCTGGGGCAAGTTGTGACCGTGGATCCCAAGCGAAGCCCCTTTCGTGCACCGTCTTAGGTAATCCTTACCATGATGACATACCTCACAGTCCTCAGCTGATAAGGGGCAGAGCCAGAATTTGTCCTCCCGGGCCCCTTGCAGGGCCTGCACTCCCCCTGCACCCGGTTTCTCTGCCATTGTTTCCGGCTTCAGGGACAGGCACCAGTCTCACACACCAGCTACTTTGCTCTTCTCATCCCCTTGGCCAGTCCTCTTAGACAGGGGTCCCCGTCTCTACTCCTCCACCCATGGCAGCTTGGCTTGAGAGAAAGTAGCCAGCCTAAGGCTCAAAGGTTCATGCCATTCTTGATGCCCTTCCCCTCATCCAATCCATCATGGAGCAGAGCTGACTCTACCTGCTCTACCTGACTTTACCCCCATCCCCTATATCTCCCCCAGAAGTCCACCTTTTCTCATCATTCTCTCCGCACACCCCTGTCCTGGCCACTATCAATTCTCAAAAGTGACACAAAAACGGCCCCAGTGGTTTCCTGCACTCTGATCTTGCTTCCTGCCAACCGTTCACCTAAAGTCCAAGTGATGTCTCCCAGATGCCACTGCCTCCCTTCTACACGTGTATGTCCCTGTGCGTGCATAACATATACATTTTCATCATGACCTCAAGGACCTGCCTGCCCATTCCCCATCTCGTCTCTTACCCCCTCCCATTGCCCAGCTCTGCTCCAGGCATGAACCTCCTCCAGGTTCTGGAAGGGGCCACATGCTTCCTCTAAACTTCTGGTCTTCACTCTTATTCCTACCCCATCTGAAAATTAATTCCTTAATTCCTTAATTCCTACTAATTCTCCGCTCTGCCTGCCACCAAAATCATTTGGGGGAGCTTTAGAAAAATCCTGATGCCTAGAACATACCCCCATGAGAGCCTAGTCAGCAGGATTTTAGATCAATCAACTTAAGAAAAACGGTTTCGGTCCTAACAACTCTTACTTGACAAGAGGAAGCCCCTGGCACCCCAACTCCACACATGCTTTCCAGAGCTCCAGTAACTTCCTTGCCCAGCACGCATGTGGCTTATTTTGCTGTGTTTCATGCTCTCAGCCCTGCTGGTCTGCCAGCTCCACCTTCCGAGGCAGGAGCTGGCCTCTGCTTTCCTCTGGATTTTCAAGGCCTGATCCAAAGGAGAAGCTCTGTCAAGATTTGTGTCATGGATGCTGAAAGTCGTCTCAAGGGTGACAGGATGCTCTCATGCTTTGAACCTCTTTTCCTAAACAAAACCAACTGATGGCTACCACCCCACCCCAAAAGTAACAAAACACCCCCTTTACTTCTTCAACAACGGTCTGCAAATTCTACTAACAAGGATTCATTCCTTTGACTTAAAACTTTTTGTTTCAGTAGAATGCAAGTACCGCCGGAAAATGTAACACGGGAACCGAGTTAGTCATTATCTTTGCCCCGAATGATTTCATCAGCTCTCAATGAAGGGACAACAGAAGAATGACCACTTATTGAGTGTATTCTAGGCACCCGGCATTAAAAATACGTTAGCTCATTCATGGAGTTAAACGAGTGAGCTCAGAGAGGCTCAGGAATTAGCCAAGGTAACAGAGCCTGTAAATCGACACACCAGATTTAAACTGACAGGAAGGGAGGGAA
The DNA here is from genome assembly GCA_003697995.1 of Taxidea taxus jeffersonii. Classification (NCBI taxonomy): domain Eukaryota; kingdom Metazoa; phylum Chordata; class Mammalia; order Carnivora; family Mustelidae; genus Taxidea; species Taxidea taxus. Next base: position 7,695 of record RCUC01083582.1, read on the forward strand.
GGCACACAGAGAACAGGCCTGGGCTTCTGAGGACCAACTTCACCTCCTCCCATTGGCCCAGGACCCTACTGGGTGCTAGAACTGGCCCCGGGGGACGCAGTGTTATTGGAAATGGCATCCTTCCAGGTGCTCATCCTCTCTCCTCATTCATGTCCAACACATTGGCAAACGCTGTTGGCTTTGCCTTCAAGATACATCCGTACTCTAACTGCTTCTCAGTACCTTCGCCGCCCACTCACCGGATCCCTGCAAGAGCGTCTTGCTACTTACCCTGCTTCCGCTCTGGTACCCTCTCCCCACAGGGTCCCATCACTTCCACTTGCGCTCAAAACTCCCCGAGAACTCCCAGTGCAAGCTCTTATCCCCCACCGGCCCAGTGTTCCTCGGGCCTCCTTTATAGGCCAAGCCGCTCCCTTAGCCCTAGCGCGCTCGGGCCCACAGCTGCTCCTCCAACACCCTGCACCTGCCTTCCCCCTGCCTGGAGCACCCATGCGCGTGCACGCGCGCACACACACACACACACACACACACTCATGCTCACTCCCTGCCCCGCCCCCAGTGGGTCCTCAACCAGCGCTATTCGCCCTGCTCCTCACCTCCCCATTCGTGGAACGCTCTCTCTCCTTCCTGGCTTTATTTGTCCCCTAGCCCTTGTCACCATCTGAGGACCACACACACTTCCCTTATTTGTTTGCTGCTTCTCCTCCCCGGAATGCACCTGCTGGAGGGCGGGGATTCCTGCCTGTCTTGGGGCTTTAGTAGGCATTCCTATGGGGTCTGGTGGCTCTAATCCGACATAAATTAAAAATCTGATCAGTGGTCCAGTTCTAATACCCGGGAGAGGCTAAGGACTTGTTGTATACTGACATGTTGATGCTTAACAAGTATTGGTTAAATGAGTGAACAGGGAAACATCAGCTTTTATTGGAACCATAGACTAACAGAGACGCCAGTGATTCAAAAGGCCAAAGTCTGTTCTGTTATGCCCCAAGTTTAGACTTTCACCGAGTGGAGGCATGGGATGTAATTAACTATTATTTGATTATACCAGCATTAATAGGACAATGTGGTGCAGCAGAAGTACGTGGCTTAGGGTTGAAGGACATCGGGGGAACCCCGGCTTCCTGCTTGGAGGCTGTGGGATCTCTGGTTACTCGGTGTCTCCCAGTCTCACTGGGTCAAGTGATAGTTTTAAAGCTTCAATCGCCTTTCCCTCTCTGAGCCTTTCCCTCTCTGAGCCGGCAGATTTTTCCATCAGATTCCCAGGTCGCATTCCAGACCCATTGAATCAAACCACAGGGTGTGTATGTGGGATGGAGGTGGGAGGCAAGCCGCCAGGATCCTGCATTTTAAACAAGCATTCCCTAAGCATTTACGCTGCTGCTGCTGCTGTGATAAGACTGGCTAGAGTCTCGCTCCTCTGAGCCATCTCTGGACCAGCTGGGAGCGCATGAGGAAGGCTGAGTCTCAGGCCCCACCCCAGACCTTGTCAACAAGATCCCCAGGATGGTTGGCGCTTTGAAAACACGGCTCTTTCACACTTGATTGAAGCAACGTACAGACCCCTTAGCCCTTCTCCAACCTCCTAAAGGATGCCAGTGAAAAGCCCAGGACAAACCTCCCATTTCACAGTAAGGGACAGGCTTAATATGCCAAGGTCTGCTTAGGAAGCTCCAGGGGGAGGCTTCCATAGGTGGACTAAGGCAAACCTTTCATCGCTAACGTTGCTTGGTGACAGATGGGGGCCAAGAGGGCAGATGCTTCAATGCTCAGTTCATGATCTTAGGGTCATGAGATCGAGCCCCTTGTCGGGCTCCATGCCCAGCAGGGCAGCTGCTTGATGATTCTCTCTCTCCCTCTCCCTCTGCCACTCCCCCTGCTTGTGTACTCTCTCTCTTTATTTAGAGAAATAAATAAAATCTTTAAAAATAAGAAAGAAAGAAAGCTAGGGGCATCTGGGTGGCTCAGTCAGTTAAACATCTGTCTTCAGCTCAGGTCATGATCCCAGAATTCATCAGGCTCAGTGGAGAGCCTGCTTCTCCCTCTGCCCCCACTCCCCCTGTTTGTGCTCTCTCTTTCTCTCTATGAAAAAAGAAAAAAAGCTAAATAGGAAGTTACTTTAACATATAAAGACCACACACAGCAAAAATCTCATCTTTTAGTAAAAAAAAAGTACTGTTAACAATCAATATGGGAATTATTTCCTATGGACCCACTGTACACAATGGAGAGTGCACCTGGAATGTTTCGGGCTTCACAGAACTGGCTGGAGCTGGTTCTGATGGGGGTAAACACTATTCACCTACACCAAGGACTAGCGCCTACACACCATGAGACCCAACGCTCAGGGAGGACATCGAAGCAAAGCGAAGATCCCTTGTTACAAAGTGAATAGCACCCCGCACCCCCACCCCCAGTCTTCCCTGGAGTTTCTCTTCTGCAGGAACCTAGACTTCTACATGCTGGTTTGCTGAAAGCAAGACACACCTTTTTCACGGCTGGCCTAGAGAAGCCATTTGATGGTGCGTTCTCTTCTTTCCATGTTGTTTCCCTGTTGTGCCCTTTCCCTCCCCTAAAGCCTGTAAAACGAATCTTAGCCAAGCAGGCATGTGGAAACCTTGTTAGCACCCACAGGAGCCTCAAACCCGTGACCGAGGGGAGCGATCCTCCCTGTCGCAGGGCGGCAGGGGTGGAGGGGCCGGGGTAGGGAGCCGGGAGGGGGGACACATTACCTGCCAGGTACTCGATGACTGCCGCCATGTAGACGGGAGCACCCACGCTGATCCGGTACTTGAACGTCCCTTTCTTCAGGTACCGCATCAGCCTCCCCACAGGGAAGATGACACCGGCCCTGGCTGAACGGGACAGCTTGGACATTTTCTTCTTCCCACTCCGGCCCGACATCTTGCCTCAGTTTCCCTCTCAGCTTGCTGACACGGAGGCCTCCCGGCTCTAACACGATGCTGAGAAGGAAAGAAGGCAGGGTGAGGAAGGGGGGCTGGCAAGCATTTGGGGAATGGTGATGGTGCACTAGGGCACCAAGTGACACATTTGGTGGTCCTGGGGTGGCAGCTGAGACCTGGCAGTCACCGCCAGCCACTGAAGGCTGGGAGCTGGGAGCTGGGGGCTTCACAGGGCATTGCCAGCTCTCCTGTAAACATCTCCCCACCCCATTGAGTCAGCCCAACCTCATGGGGAGAGGCCAAAGAAAGTCACTAGAGAAAGGGGTCATGGTGCTGCTGTCTGCAGGACAGTGGCCCCAAAGATGCCCAGAATCCCTGCCTATGTCACCTTCTATGGCAAAAGATTCTCTGAAGATTTGATGAGGTCGGGGATCCTGAGATGGGGAGATTATCCTGGAGTATTGGGACGGGCCCAGCATAATCACAAAGGTTCTTTTGGGAGGGGGCAGGAGATGAGTGAGTAGGAACAGGTGTAATGGGAGAAGCAATGGATTCTCCCCTCAGAGCCTCCAGAAGGAAGCAGTCCTACCAACACCTTCACTTCGGCCCAGAGAATCTGAATTTCACCTCATCTCTAGAACTGTCAGGGAATGAATTCATACTGCTTTAACCCCTAAACTGGGGCTAAGTTATTATAGCAGCAGCAAGAACATGAATAGGATTCTTCTTTGCCCTGATTTGCTTCTGCCTGTCTGACTTAATAGGGCAATGCTTGTCACAGCTGGCTCTGACCGACGACTCAGAGCTCCTGGGCCTTTCTCGGATGAAAGTGCTTTTCTAAATTCTCCAATCTCCAATTCTCAAAATCAGGAAGATGCCAGAAGATGCAGTTTATTCAACATGCTAAATGCAGAGGAATAAAGCCCAGCAAATTAAAAGCTGCAAAGCAGCCCAAACTTCCCTTTCTTTGAATGAGGGGTCCAGGCTGATTTTGGGGAGAAACTTCAGAAAGAGCCTGAAGAGATGACTTCAATACAACGCATGGACAGACACGCCAATAGCTCACTGTTATTTCAGGAACCGGTCTTCTGTATGAAGATAAGATAATTATATTCTTCCGAAAAGCTCATTCAGAGAATCATAATCGAGCTTCACCCATTGGTTGAGGGAGTAAAAGCAAATGAGACAGGATAAACAGGCATGACCAAAGGGGGAGAAAGAAAAGGAAACAAAATTTCTAGGAAATGCGTTAATGAGTCAAAGTTCTCTGCTTCAAGGGCAATGTCATTCTTTCTGGCTATTTCGTTTGGGAATGCAAAATAAGAAAGTCAAAAAGAAATTGAGATTGGTTCTATTTGCGGAGGCTGCCTGTCTCACATGCTAGCTAGCCTAGTTTACCAACAGCTAACGTGACCTTGAAAAGGCCCAAGAAAGTGGACAAAAAAGAAAGTGCGACACTGAGGCATGGCTGGTGGGAAAGACGCGAAGCTGGGATGTATTTAATCTGGATGGAAGAATGAACACAGAGTTCAGGTTCCTAAAGTAGCTGATTACCCTGTTACAACTGAGAAATTTTATATAAACATGATGGAATTGGCAACCACCCCGTCCTCGACACTCTCTCATCCTCGAGGTGAATAATGTGCGTTTGAGGCATTTTATTACATACTTCACATACATTATTTTTTACGTGCTCATATGTACTTACTGTACTCCTATTTTATGAGTCGTTTTGCCCCCGAAAGATGTAGGTATTCATCAAAGTTAAGTACGAGCAAGAGGAGCAAATAG
>RCUC01083583.1:0-22282 GCA_003697995.1 Taxidea taxus jeffersonii
GGGCTGTCCTCCTGGTCTCAGTGGGGCTCACGCATGGGTCTGAGCTCAGTTGCCAGGCCAGCTGGGGGCTGGCCGGTCCAGGATGGCCTCGGCTGAATATCTCTGTCTACTCCCGAGGTCTCTGATCCCGCAGCACACGAGCCCCGAGCTGTTCACGATGGCGGCTGGCAGCGTTCTCAGGACAGAGCAGAAGCCCAGGCGGCCCGTGAGGCCCACACTTGGCACGACATCACCCCTGCCACCTTCTGGTGGTCAGAGCAAGTCAGAGCAAAGCCCAGATTAAAGGAAACAGACTGCAGCCCCTCGACGGAAGAGCGTCCCAGTCCCACTGCAGACGGGGAGGGGTCCTTGCCGCCACTTCGTGCAAACAGGCAGTTTTGCCCTTTGCCCATGCTTCAGTCTAGAACCTCTAGATCAACGCCTCTGCATAACAGTTCCCAAGGAAGCGCAGGGGGAGGCTCCTCAGACGCACGCGCGTGTGTTCGCGTGTGCACAAGTGTGTGTGCTTGAGGAAGAGAGTGGGGGTTTCAGCCCGTTTGCAAGAAGGAAGCATCTGTCAGTCATGTTCCTCGCACGGACATTCCAAGCCTCCTCATGCTCCTGCCGCCGGAAAAACACGTCTGTCTCGGATCCGGTGTCCTCTGCTAATAGCTGCCGGCCTCTCTCCTTTCTTTTTAATTCGCTCCCCAGATGTCCCAGCTCTGTCTAGCCAGAAAACAAGGACCACACCAGACAGCTCAAGAGAGTGTTTTATGTGGAAAACTGGCTACAAAGATGCTAGAAGAGATGGGAAACCAAACCACGAGGATTGGCCAAAGCAGGAGAAGCCTCCCCCAGCACTGGCGGGGTGCCAGAAACAGGTGCTCGCAGGGCCCGGAGGCCAGGCCATCTGTAGGAGCGAGGTCCGCAGGAAGGGCCACACGGCGAAAGCTGGAGCCACTGCCAATGCTCAGAGGCTACCGGAGATGATCCCTGGAGCCCGAGAGAGGACAGAGGGCCCAGGGCACCTCCCTGAGCTGACAGCAGGAGAGAGACCCCCGGCTGGTGCAACCCTCCTCCCGTGGGCCAACCCAGGCCAGGAGCCAAGCTGTGTTCAGGGACAGTCTGTCCCTGTGGCGAACAAGGAAGGGCTGTTCCCCACTCTGCTCCACCTCACGGCCCCATCATGCCTGGTCTGAGCTGAAGAACAGGGATGTTGTCCTCACAGAGAATAAGGGGAGCAAGAACTGGCCAAGGGCCACCATGTGGGGCTTTGCTGGGCTCTGGAAGTGCCCCACATCCCCTCTGCCCACATTTCGTGGGATGAAACAAGTCACACAGCCCAGCCCAACACAGATGAGGGAGCTGCGCCTCCACAGAGGCGCACGGTCAGCCCCATGGCCATAGGCCAAAGGGAGGCTGTCTTCCTTTCCTGTGGCTGCAGTAAGAAAGCACCAAACACCTCGAACACCACGAATCTATTTTCTTACAGTGCTGGAGCCCAGAATTTCACAGCCAGTCTCACTGGGCTACAGTCAAGCAGTTGCGGGGGGTGGAGGAGGGGTCCTTCGGGAGGAGCCAGGGGGACTTCCCTTTTCTCCTCTCTTCTGCTTCTGGGGCCCCACATTCCCTGGTTCGTGGCCCCCTCCCTCCTACCACCCCAACCTCTTCCTTCCATTGTCTCTCACCAACCTCCTCCTCTGATCTCCTGCCTGCCTTTCCCCCAAAAGGATACTTACTGTTATTCTGGCCCATCTGAACCATCCAGGTAGTCTCCCCAACTCAAGATACTTGACTTAATCCCATCTGCAAAAAGTCTCATTTGCCATGGAAGATAGCACTCCTGGTTCTGGGGGCCGGGGCGTGGACATTCAACGCTCACTCCACCAGCAAGGGGTCTGGAGCGATGCGGCGTGCAGCGCACAGCAGAGCAGGGGAAGGACAGGAAGGTCTTCTGGAGCCTCCTCCAGGTCTCTTCTTCATCAAGCCCATAGCTGCTGGGATGCAGAAACCTAGTCCTTGTGTGCAGAGGGGTCCCCATCCCATGCTGGAGGGGAAGAAATTCACAGTTCCTCGCCTGCCATGTGAGCTCACGGAGGGTCTGTTGCTACAGCTCATGCACTCTGATGGGTGATATGAACAACGGTCATCACTCAGGTCCCCGACCTCTAAATGTGTGGTGTTTACGCCACCCTGGCCAAGAGCTCCAGCTCTAGACTCCAAGTCCTTGAGTACTGTGATTTAGGGCCTGAGTTCCTACAGGCTGTCACTCGAGGCCACCTCAGGTCTACAGGCAGTTCACAACATGGTTGTTTGCAAACTCAAGGCCAATGGAAGGGAGAAGACCTTTCACCCCAGTCTGCTCAACAGAGTCTTAGATAGCATAACATTGTCTTAGGAAGGGCATGCCCTCTCCTTAGTTACATTCTACTGGTGAGGACTCAAAGGTGCTACCTACACTCAAAGGGGGAGGGGATTACAAAAGAAGACAACTCACTGACGGCCACCTTAGGGTTTATCTGCCAGACGTGTAGATGGAGAGAGATGACATGACACATACATAGACAGAGAGATACACAGATAGAGGAGTTCATGCCAATGAAAAGTTAATGAGAAGACCCCAAAATATATTACACTGCAACAATCAGTCGACACGTAGATAATGCATTCCTCAGCCAGCAACTGTAAAAGCAACAGAGGAAAGCTGCAGACAAACACACTTTGTTCAATGTGTAAGAGGAGGTCCTGACAATCCAGTGTGCAGAGATGGAAGGAGGGGGTGGGCTGAGGAGGGGCCAGGTTCTTTCCCTCGGTGTTCCCAGAAAGCCGTGTGGACATCTATGCTGTTCTGCAGAAGGATCTCAGCAAGCATCTGCCATTCGACCAGGAGGCCCAGGTCTCTTCAGGCTCTGGATACCAGTAACTCTTGGACTTTCTAGCTCCAAAGTCTTGAGAATGGATTCTTTCAAAAATAAAGGGACCCCAGCCCATCAGAGATACGGAGTTTGGAAGCAATCATGGCTTTGCAGGATTCTGGCAGAGATGACTACCTAACGTACTAACCCGGCTGGTAAGACAGCAGGCAGGGGATGAGTCAGTGTTTGGTGGGAGACAGAGGTGGAGGGGTAATCCACTCGAGGATCACTGATACGGGAAACCAAGAAGAAAGACAAATCTAACATTTGTTCTACAATCGAAACCTAACAAACCTTTAAGGGACTGATGGGAGCTTTGGAAAGACATGTAGTTGGAGTGGCGAAGACGGGAACCTCAAAGCGTCTCAGACACGGCCACTATTCTGGCCCGTGAGAAAGACACGGGAGCCGAGAAGCTTGCTCCTGCTGGTCCAGGTGGAAGGATGTCTGGTAGTTCTTGCCCCACAGAAGCCTGGGGACGTAAATGCAGGAACTTGCCTCTGATGAGGCCTCAGCCCAGGACTGCGAGCAGCCTGCTCCCCTCCCTCCCTCTGCAACCTGCTCCCGTGCCCTTTCTTGCTGCTGGAATTGCTCACCTCTGGGCGGTTTTTAAAAATCGCTCTTTAGGCAATCTTAAGAGACAACCTTCCTACAACCACCCCAGAGCTTCTCTTGCAAAATCTGCCTAGACCTCAGCCTCCGCCATCTGCGTGAGGGGTCCCGTGTGCTGCGTCCACCATGGCCCCCAGCCCGGGGTCAGAACCATGTGCGGTGGACATGGAGTGGGCAGGGGCCCGATGAGGCCACGGATCTGCCCACCTCAGAGGACATCTCCATCTCTGGAGGCCGGTAGCCATCTGGTCAGATGAGGGGTTATGATAGGGCGGTTTTTCCTTTCCAAGTGTGAGGTTATAGATTAGGGCTGCTTTGTTCCCACCATAAGAAACCAGGACCTTGGTCCCATAGACCTCCTCTGCTCTGCACAGGCATGTTTCCAGGCAACCCTGCGGCCCCAGGCTTCACCCACAGCCCGACGAGCACATACTAGGTGGCCAGAGCAACAGCAACAGCCACAGAGGACAACGGGTTCCACCAGCTGGGGCCGCGACCGGAGATTCTGCCTTCCGGGACTCGCTCCCACGGGTGAGTGGGGATGCCAGTGCCTCCCGTTCGGTGGCATCATGACCATAACCCTCCTCAGCATCAGTTCCCTTCTGTCCCTGTGCCTCGCGCTTCCTGGAAGAAGGTTTCCAAACACACTGACACCTCTTCTCCTCCACTGTGGGTGATGGTCTGATCTACGGCCCACCCCTCACAGACATCACGTACGTGGGGGAAACAGCCAGAAGGTCCAAGGGCAGTCTTCCGAGCCCACAGCCTCCTTCGTGTCAGACCTGTGCTGGCCATGAGCCACCCGAGGCTGGTGGAAGGCCGGACAGTACGGGCAGACACGGGTGAAGACAGAGAAATGGTAACAGAGCTGTGAAATTCAGCCTGTTTTAAACTACAGTAGCTTAGATAGACACGGCTCCCTTGATCCCAAGAGCACCAAGGTGAACCTATTTGAAAGCAGAAGTATTTGCCACGTTATGTGCCAGAAGTTTTGGCACTCGTCTCCATCTGACCTTGGCATGAGCCAGCCAAGCGCACAGAGTCCTTCACCTTGCTCCAACCATGGCTCTGAGCCACACGGAGGCCGGGGCCTGCTTGGGCAGCCTCTCTGTCCCTCCTTCCCGGCATGCCTCCAGTGCTGGGCAGCAGGAATCTGCGCTCCGATGTCTGGCAGGCAGGAGGTGGCACATGTCTGTTTCCCTTGGCTGGCTACAGCCCTCACTCTTCCCCAAGCGCTCCCAAGGCTCTCGGGACCCACAGACCAAGTCCCCATTTGGAGAAATGTTCACGACTCTTCAGGAGAACTAAGAGAATAAGCATGCCTATGGTCCCAGCATGCGTACATGATCGCTGGAAAGACATCCAGAAAACTTTAGCATTAGTCGTTGGCCTGCTTGAATAGAGGGGCCGGAGAGGTTGTGCTCGGCAACATGGAGGCCGGCCAGCCCAGGTTCGGAGCTTCCCGCTCGATTCTGGGAGAACTCTCTGAAACCCCTCTTTGGATAGGAATCTGGCAATAATTACCAAATGCATATACATGTAATTCCCCTTCAAGAAATTAATCTCAGGGCCCCTGGGTGGCTCAGTGGGTTAAAGCCTCTGCCTTCGGCTCAGGTCATGATCCCGGGGTCCTGGGATGGAGCCCCGCATCGGGCTCTCTGCTCAGTGGGGAGCCTGCTTCCCCCTCTCTCTCTGCTAGCCTCTCTGCCTATTTGTGATCTCTCTCTGTCAAATAAAAAAAAAAAAAAAGAAAGAAAAATTAATCTCAAGGGATAGCCTCAGATGCTGTCGATCCTGAACAAAGGTGCATCCTGGGGCACTGTGGCTGAGAAAGAGCGGGCACTGGGGACAGGCCGGGAATCCCACAGATGCCAATAAGGGTGATCTCCAGAGATATCGTAAGTAAAAAAAAAAAAAAAAAAAAAAAAAGGAAATGCTGAAGCGTGTGTATAATATGATCCTATCGGTGTTTTTACAAGCACAAGCTTGAATATAGGGCTAGGGAACTGCCACTTTGCTGGGAGGCGTGCGTCTTTAATGGGGAGGGGCCGGCTGCGGCAATGCACGGTACGCACCGCCACGGGTGCGCTTCTCCGCGTGGAAACGGGCACGTGAAATACATGTAAGTGTATTGTATGTACACACATGTAAGTGTGTTCTCTGCTTTTGCTCACTGGGTACCATTTGTCCAAACAAGACTACTGAATCTTAATAAGAGATACGATAAAAACCAGTCCACATCGATACTGTTTAACCTCCTGATGCACGTGGGGAGGCGGCGAGCCTCCGTGCTGAGTGAGACTCTGGCTGCAAGCTGCCAACAGTGAAGAATGATAATGATCACGGCCTCCATTTGCTCCCGCGACACACTGGCTTGCACAGTGCGGCATGGCACCCTCCAGAAGATGGGCATTCGGTGCTCACGCACCTCCAGAACTTAAAGGGGTCAGACAACAGTTTACTTAAAAGGTCCATCTTCCGTTTTGCTCTGTGCCTTAATTTCATAACTCAGCCTCACCCGGGGCCCCAGCTGCTGCTTTTGATTAAATCCGTGGACAACTGTGTTAGAATCCCTTTGGGACATGGACGCTCCAGTCTGTGCACACTGGCAAATTAATAATTGCCACGGCATGAACGGGCTGCCCAGAGGGCACCTCACAATATCTGCGTCTTCCCCTAGTACACTTCCACATGAACCGAAGGGTCCCACAGTGTCGCCTGGGTGCACGTGAAGAGAGCGGGAAAGAGAGGGCAGGTGCCAAGGGGATCAGTCTCTTCTCTATCCTGAGCGAATCTCACACTGAGCCGCTCCCCGGCAGGGCACATGGGACGGTGTGGACAGAGCTCAGGGCCTTCTCCAGGGGCAGAGTGGGAGGGAGAGGAGGAGAAAAAGGTGGGCCGGGAGACCCTGGATGTGCCCACCCTGCAGAAGGGAACGCAGGAGGAGTGGGAAGGTAGGAAGGGATGGCGGCAGAAGAAGGGGGAAGCCGAGGCCGCGGGGGCAGCAGGCTCTGAGAAGGCAGATGGTTGTCCCCGGGCTCCTGTCGGCCCCAGCCTGCACAGGAAGCGTATAGAACCACTGAGCATGGGAGGCTCCTGCAGCCTGGGACCCATGGGTTCTCTGCCTGGTGTCCAAGGGCTGGAGACAGCACCATGCCTGCTCTCCCTGCCTGCGCGTGCACTTGGGCTGTGGCAGCAGCTGCGGCCACTAAGTTGGGACTGCATGGGTTGGGACCATGGTGAGGCCAAGAGCAGAGGTGTGGCATGGACCTCAGTCAAGGTGCTGCCCATACCACTCATCTCCCAGACGCCGGGAGAGATGGGCCACGAGCTCCACCTCTGCTCTTAGTCCTTGGCAGCTGTATTCTTCCCCGGCGCCGGCGCCACAGCATGAGCCCTGCGTCCTACCTCCTTCCACGCGCCATCCATGGAGGGGGGCATCATGCAGCTCTCTACCTTTAGCTCTTGATGCAGAAGACCCCATATATTTGCCAGGCAAACTAAACAAGAAAAGCTCACAGCCCTGCATCTGGGATCTAAATTGACTTACATGAAATTTAAAGTTTGTTCTACAAGTACATTTCCGCAGGAAAGAATCCACATCAGCACCAGGGATGTGGAATCCAGGTCTCTGTCTGGGATATGGCGCAACAGGCCCTCGAGGTCACCTGACAGCTCCCTTTCCCAGTCCCCTCCCCTCTGGCCTGCCTGTGCTCCACAGGCGGTGAATGCTAAGATCTAGCTCATCTCACCTCTCTTGCAAATAGAGGTAGCCAAGAGATCCCATCCTGGCCCATAAGATGTGGGTAGCAGACCCTGAGGGAGAAAGTCCCTCCAGCACGAAATGGCAAAGCATCTACAGGAGACTTTCTGCCTGTCACCTTTTGCCCATCCTCTTCTACATTCTCCCTGCCTGGAATGCAGGTGTCATAGCCGAAGGGACAGCAGCCATGTGGAGATGAAAAGGCAAAGCCATTCGCTAAAAGTGGCAGGAAGAAGAGCACATCAGCGTGGAGCCTGCTTGATGCTTGGGAGCGGCCCCAACTGTTCTGGGCAGACACTTGAAACTGCTGTCACAGGAGAAAATCTAAGCCCTGTCTTTTTTCACTTATTGTTAGTTGAACCTTCCCTAATTCACTGCCTACACACATGAAACACTAAAGGCTAATAATGATCGTAATCAAATAAAACTATAATAAAATAGGTGTAATGAAACATACATGCATATATATTTAATGTACATTCAAGTTATCAAGTGTGAAATGTTATATAAAGTTATTTTTAAATTTTAAAATATTATTGGTGTTATTATCCTGTGTAAGATCCCTCATCCCTAAAAGCCTGTGAAACATCAAAGATTGTGGGACAAGTAAGTGCTTCTGGATCCTTGTGAGAAATCCTGGTCCGGCTGGGACCGCTATGCCCCAACAGAAATGAAGAGGCGGAAAAGCCTTCCAGAAAGACAGATTCTCACAATCCTGTCTCACACACGGGCACTGTAAGGCCTTGTAGAACATCGTTGGGTCACAGAGCCCAGGGTCTGATGGCAGGAGCCCAAGGACAAGTGACAAAGTCTGGAGCAGAACAAGGGGCAGGGACAGGGCAGAAAACAAAGGGCCACGTCGGGGGGAGCCCAAGCTCCTGCAAAGCCCCAGCAGCCACGGGCCCTGTGAGGGAAGGGCCCACCTATCTGCCGCTTGGCTGATTTCTGATTCTGCACCAGACGATGCTATAAATAAAGCCAGGAATAAATACTCCATCAGCACATCCCTAGTCTCCACAGCCTGTGCTCGTTCAGCTGCAGTGAGGCTGGATTCCCTTCCTGCCCTCATTATCCTCGTGGCTCCCCCATAAAAATGGCCAAGATGGAGGCTCTGATGACCCCCATTAGTCTGTGCCCCACCTCAAGGTCACAGCCAGTCTGTCTCCCTTTTGTCCAGGGTTGAGAGCCTGGGCTAGAAAAGTTCCAAGAAGATAACAAAAGGCCTGAGCCTTGGCTTCTGTAGTGGGCGGTTGACCGCCATAGAGATGCCGCACGACCACCCAGCCCTCCTCCCCCTCCTCCTCTTCCTCCCTGTATTCCCCCGCTCCTCAGGCCAGGGCTAGGTGCCCCACTAGGCAGAAGAGCTGGGCATAATGGACAAAGTAATCAGACAGTTGCCCTGGGAACTGAGACCAGCAGTCAGACTGCATCAGATTAACGGAGAAATCATAAAAGGAGGTGGCTCTTTATTGACTGTCATTATCAGTTCACAAACTGATTAGAAGCGCTCAGAGTGAACAGGTGGGTCCTGGCGGCCGCTGGGAACACCACACCACAGAAGGAGGCCTCAACACCGAGTACCCACTCCTCAGAGCTCTGGAGGCTGGAAGTCGGCGGTCGGGGTGCTACAAGGTCGGGTCCTGGTGGGAGACCTCGTCCAGGTGCGGACAGCCACCTCCCCCCACCCTCAGTGTCCCCACGTGGACTTTCCTTAGCGCGTGTGCATGGACACAGACCGAGGCCTCCAGCGTCTCCTCTTCCTCCCGCGCCAACCGTCCTCCTTGGTTAGGACCCACCTGTGACTTCACTCACCTACCTCCTCCCGGGCCCCATCTGGAAACAGTCCCGTCGGCGGTGAGGCCGCGTGCACAAAGAGGGGGTCACAACTCAGCGCATGTCCGTGCGTGTATGCGCACATGGGTGTGTCCACACAGCGCTCACGACACGGTCTCCAGGACAGAAATACGTGCACCTGCGTCTGTGTGGGTCTGTTGTACTGACGGGAAGCACACGGTTTTGTCTCCCTCTGTTACTTCAAGGCCACCATCTCGAGCTACACCTCTGTGCAGTCCCTTGAGGTCCCCACCATCTACGTGGTCTTCCACAGCCAGGCCAGGGGTCGTCCTCCGGACAGCGGCTGCCGACAGCCGCTAGCACCTGCCCGCTCCCACCCCTCCCGAACAGCCATCCTGAACATTCCCCTCCACACCGCAGCCGGACGGGTTGGGAATCAGCTTCGGGACGGAGTTGCCCCCCGTTTAGTCGGCCTGCGACCCACACGGTCCCTACCGCAGGCGGCTGTCCCCTCCCAGCCCCGCTGAGCAGGATGTGGTCTGCACATGCGCACAGAAGGCAGGCGTGTGGCCCCTGGGAGATCCGCACTCGCAGCGACAGACGCCCCTCAAATCAGGAACGCCCTCTGCACTTCCATCCAACGTGTTCTACCATGAAACGCACGTGTCCCATTTGTGTTCACGGAGCACTTACCAAAAAAAAAAAAAAATACCCGCTATAAATGTTTGCTTTCGGAGACCGCGTTCGTGTTCATGTAAATGGTCTGTGGGAGCCTGCACGTCATGTGACTCCAGAGAAACCCCGTCCTCCCATCCCTGCAGCTCAGGATGCTGGGGAGGCTCAGCATCTGAATGGGGACATGCGGCTCTGGGCACTCCCAGCCACCTCTGCTCCGTCCAACATGAGCCCACGCAGCGGCATCACGGGGCTGTGAAGCCCTCTGTGAGCCTCCCTCCCCGAGCTCCCCCAGCGCTGCGCCTGGGCTCGAGCTCCCAAGCCTGCCCACCCTCTCGCCAACCCCGCCTCGGCACATCTGCAGCGACGAGGTTGTTGCTGGTGTGTGTGCGCGTCCGCGTGTGCGTCTAAGCCTTCAGCTTCCTAACCTCAGCACACCTGCAGCGATGAGGTTGCTGCTGGGGTGTGTGTCTGTGCGTGTGTCTGTGCGTGTGGGCGTGTGTGCATGTGTGTGTGTCTGGCCTTCAGTTTCGTAACTTCCACCGTCGTGCTTCTTCCTTATCACCAACCCAGAAGGCCTGTGTCTTTTTTTTTTCTTGTTTGCACCATGTTTTTCTTCCGAGAAAAGAGGAGGATCTTACGGGAGAGGGATGACAGCAAATAGCGTTCTGACTCTACCTGGACACACGTGGCTTCACTGTCCTCACCAGCCCTCGGTCTTAAACTCTCACCTGATGGCCAGCGTCCCCGGGGAAGAAGGGCTCAGTCCGGTGGGGAGAGCGGAGCGGCCTTTGCGTGGATCTGAGGGCACAGGTATGGGAGCCCCGCTGCAGCCAGGCTTGGCCACTGGACAGCTGGACCTGCCAAAAAGGGCACAGCAGAGGGGGAATGGTGGCTCCCCTAAAGCTGTGCCCAGGGAGACCCTTGACCGTCACCTTCTTTTGAAAGTCTTTGCGGATGCAACTGAGATTCTCGAGAGGAGATCGTCCTGGACGGTCCAGGAGGCCCTAAGTCCAGCAGTAAACATCATGGTGGGAGACACGTGAGAACAGAAAGCCACGAGAAGACCAGCTGAGAGCAGAGGGAGGCGGCCCCAAGGAACACCTGGAGCCAGCGGAACCTGGAGGCGGCGGGAAGGACCCCCCGAGCCTCCTGAGAGCGGGTGGCCCTGCCAACACCTTCGTCTCTGGTCTCTGGAGCCATTAGCCAAATTTCCACTGGCTGAAGCCGGCCAGTTTGCGGTAGTCTGTCCCGGCAGCCGCAGGTGCTCTGGGGCGGGGACGCATGCCCAGACACCCCTTCCCACTCAAGGACCCTCCTTGCAGCCTGGTCCCATCCCTGGAGAACCCTCCGCCCTCCCTGGACCTCTGCTGAGGGACTGATGAAAATCCTCTCAGACGCGAACGCAGAAATTCTTGGGGCGCGCTCTGTTTCACAGGCGTACCTCGTCTCATCACGGTTCACTTCATCGTGTGTCACAGATTTTGTGTTTTCACGAAGGGAAGGTGTGGGCCAACCCTCTGTCCAGCACGTCTATCGGCCCCATTTTCCCAAAAGCATCTGCTCACTTTGTGTCCCTGTGTCACAGTCTGGTCATTCTCACAGTACTTTAAACTTATTCTGTTTGTTGCAGCGATCAGAGATACGTGATTATGACTTGCTGGAAGCTCAGACGATGGTCAGCATTTTTTGGCAACAAAGGATCTTTTCATTGCACGTCATTTATTTTTTAGACAGAAAGCCCTTGCACACTTAACGAACTACAGCAGAGTGTACACATACACACCAGGAAACCAAGAAACTTATTTGAGTCGTTTTCTTGCAGAGGTCTGGAACCAACCCACGTCCGAGGGGTGCCTGTGCCCCCTGAGAACATGAAGGATGTTCTAGTTCTGCATAAAAGTGGGCTTAAGTTTTGTTTTGTTTTCTTAACCACAGAGCAGCACAGGTGACCAGAACAGGAGTTTAAAGCCCCCCCTGACCCCGCCCCGGTGAACCAGCCTCGTGCTGGTACAGGGATTTAGGCACGCACCATCCCAGATGACTGGGCTTTGGGGATGGTTGGCTGATCTCTTCTGGGAGGCACGTGGGGAGAGGAGCTTAAAATCAAAGAAGGAACTGGCCATCTCGGGGGTGGGGGGCCCAGGGGTAGGCACGACAGAAAGAAGGCGATCACAAAATGGTCGGTACTGCTTCAGGAGTCCACTGATGACTGTCTGAACTGAACGGAAGCCCTGCAAAGCAGCCAAAAGCCATGAGTGGATGCATCCTGAGTCTGGGCTGGGGTCTCGGACCTTCCAGTAGAGAAGTCCACGACACAGGAGGAATGAGATCAAGGTCACGCCTCCATCCTAAGCGGGCAGGAAGGCTGCCTGAGGACCCTCCAATGCTCCCCTGAACTCACGAGAGAAACAGATGGCAGTTCTGAGGAAAGGGACAGCTCAGCAGCCTGAAGAGGACGAGGAAACACCTGGCACTCGCGAGGGGCACAGTGCCGGCTGCAGAGCCCAGCCCACCGGGAATCCAGCCCCAAACCCAGGGACAAGGCAAGACAACGTCACAGCATCCTGAGCCACGAGGCCGATGCACTCTGGGGATCCGCCGTGCTGCTGGTGGCGTCATGACACCTGAGTTAAAGGTCCCCAGGCAGTCCACCCACACACCCGCATAGGACAGATACTCCCAAAAAGCACTGTGGTGGTAAACCATCCACAGTGGACCTGACCCCGTGGGGCCTGGGGCAGCAGCTCCACCACGCTGTGGAGCGCTGTACCATCCCCCGACCTCCAGACATGCACCCCAACGGATGGCGAACCACTGGCCCCAAGTTTCAGACATCCGTATTCAACGGCCCCGGGCCACGATGCCTCCCAGGCCCAGGGTGTGCAGAAGAGAGCTCACCACCAGCTACACCCTGCTGGCATGGGAACCCCGACAGGCACCACTGCAGAGGGGACGGAAACACACCTCAAGAGGAGGCTGCGAGCAGACACCAAAACCCGGGAGTCGTGGCACCGTGTCCCAAGATGGACATGGACAGTCCAGGGCACCTGGCTGCTAGCATCCTCGTGGCGGCAGAGCGCCGTGCTTTCCTGCAGGCCCACTCGACAGGGGACCTGCCCCTGACAGCAGGCTCTGCCGCTCAGCCTCCCCATGCCCCAGTTCCTGGCTCTGAAACCCACAGCTCAGGGGACCGTGGTTGAGGGTCCACTGAGAGACTCATGGGGAGCGGGTCTGGGAAGCGCTCTGTGGGCCACGCCCCCCACGGCCCTCGCACAAAAGCTGCCGGTCCGGGCGGCCGGAGGCAGGGAAACCATGCAGGACACGGGCTGCTGGCTCCAGGACCTCCTGGACTGGGAGTACCCCTTACCCCAAACACCTGTCCCCGGGGTGGGACTGCCTTCCTGGCACAGTTTTAGAGACTCAAACTACAACAGCGCGGTACCAGCTTCCTCCAGAGCCTGGCCCGACTCTGGGCAGGGCTGCCTCGGGGAGCAATGGCACGCCCAAGCATCCCCAATTCCAGAAGGAGGTCAGTGAAGGATGGTGAGAGGTGGGCTCTGACCACCCCCACTCATGGGACACAGGCCACTGGAGCCCACACCATACTAACACCACTGTACCACACCCAGGGCGGGGGGCGGCAGTCAGCATCCTCAGGGCTGTGATTCCCAGATGCAGACAACGCCAGGGCCAAAACTGACAATGGAGGTTCCTGGGCCCCAGCCTAAAGCCTCCTGATTCCACAGGACCCAATTTCTTTCTTTTTTTCAGAGAGAGAGTACGTGCTGAGCACAGAGCCCAACACAGAGCTGAGATCACGACCTGAGCCAAAATCAGAGTCCAGCGCTTAACCAGATAGGCCGCTGGTGCACTCAAGGGCCCACTTTCTAAAAAAGGAGTCAGGTCACACGCATGCGGGTGGGCCGCAGGTCACTCGAGAAATACTGCCTTAGGCCTGCGACTCAGAGCACAGCCCAGATCCCAGCCAGCGTCACTCCTGTTCACCAGGAACACAGGCTCCAGGGTCCACCGGGATGGGCCTAGACAGCGCGCAGCTGACCCAGAGGAAGTGTGCACCCCCTGGGGGAACGCGCAGCCTGAGGGGGCAGGTCCCTAGCACCCAGGCATCGGCCTTCTTCAGTGTCTGTCACGCCCTCTAGACCAGCTGCAGGCGAGTAAGAGTTCTGCCTAAATACATGCTTGGAGAACAAACTTCACGGAGTATTATTCACACTCTGGGGAGGTAATAATTGACTGTTTACAAGATACACACTGCATTATACTATAAAACATTATAAAAATAATTACATGGATTAAATCATATAAATACCTCAAGGCTTTATTATACGCTTACGTCCAAATGAAACCCCCTGAACACATCACACTGAACACATTCCTTATGCACTGTACTTGAAAATATAAAACACCAACTTAAAGTACTTCTCAGATTAAGCCAATTTTTTTTCCTTTTTCTTTTTTTTTTAGCTTTCTCGACACTATAATAAAATGAAAAAGAAACAGTACATAAAAACAAAACCATTAAGAATTTTTTAAACCTTAATGTACCTAGCACAGCTAACATTCCCAAGACCACTCTGCTAGGGAGAAGCAAACGCATCGCACTCGAAGACGTGCGGCCCGGGCCGTGTGAGAACTTGCGGACCCAAAAGACGCACGTCAGGGACAGAGGGGCAGCTGGAGCACAGCCCTGCAAGCCCTCTAGGCCCCGCCCCACCGTCCCCCAAGGCCAAGGACAAGAGCAGGACGGCTGGAGGACAGGATGTGGATGCCACTGTCAGTCACAGCCTGCCTGAAGGTCACGGTGACTCACACTAGACCAGGAGGGTCTTCGGGCAGCAGGACGACGAAGTTAGGAAGGGGGGTGGTCCTCCCCTCGGATGCTTCGATACTTAGCCATGTCTTCAGGAAATACTTTAGAAAGTTCTTGAATCAACAGACTTTTAAATTTCTGAGAAGAAAAACATACAACATCAAAATTCCTTTGTGACCCATGCCCCAAGGGAAAGACACTCCCCCACCCCCCAAAGCCTCAAACTCAGCAGAGAGTGCGCACTCCCTCCGCACAACCAGCCGTTCCCACACAGCTGGCTCATCCCCACCGAGGCACTCGGGACACTGGCTGCCAACAAGGCCGCCGAGCTGGACGTGCATCAGAGCTACATCGAGAACTATGTGAAAGAGGAATGCTCAGTGCAGCACGTGAGAAATCCTCCAGAGAAAGCCGCTCTGGTAAGGCGCCAGCCACGCAGCTGGAAATGACTTCTGCAGACAACACACGTAACAGGATCCTCCAGTGATATTTAATTAAGCAATTATTAGCTCAAACGACATCAAACTCACTGTGTGCAAACAGCCTCATCAAAGCTTTCGGAGCACCTGGAAGCCTGTCTACTCCAAATGCTGCGGCCGCTTGGTCCCACCTATCAGCGTAACGCGTGTTTGAATCCGATCTTAAGAGTAGCTGAGTTCCTGCCAGCGTCTCAGAGCCTCGTCCAAGCCCTACCGAAAAGCAGCACCATGGACAGGAACGAAGATACAGCACGAAACATGACATCCTCCGGGGACGCGGCACCGCCACGGACAGCTGTGCAAGCTGCGGCTTTCGGGAATTTAAGTATGTGGTCCACTGAGCCAACAAAGGCCACAGAACTGCACCACGAGACCTGCACAGGTCCCGGGTGACGCAGACCGGCAGCGGGTGCAACGGATGCCCCCGAAGGCGACCGTCCCTGTGCATCGCTGCCAGCAGGCACCCCCGCACCACAGCAGGCAGCACGGGGAGCCCACACCCACGGCCCACGCAGAGCAGGACAGCTGCTCACTCGCACTACGGTGCAAACAGAGCCTGCTATCGATCAGGGCGGCATCCTGTCCCCAGGGCCAGGCTGAGCTCAATAGCAACTCGGTCCCAAAGTGCCCAATCAGGAAGCTGCTGGCACCCCCCAGACAACCACGTCGGCACCGCAACCTGAGGGCCAGACCCCAAGCATCAGTACAGATCAACACAGATCACCGGGGTGAGGTACTTAAGCCCTGTGACCCCAGGGCAGCCGTGACACATCACTGTCACCCTAACAGCCTCTCCGCTCATTCCCGGCACGGGGCCAGGGGCCCGAGCCCAGAGGCCAGCGCACAGCCGTCCCTGCACACCGCGGACAGCAGCAAGGAGCTCTGTGGGCACGGGGCACCCACGGGAGCACCACACTCACGCCCCGACGTCCTGGAGCCCGCAGGACCGTGGTGGAGCCGAAAGAGAGGAAAGAGGAGCGGCATCTTCACCAGGAAATTTAGGAAAGGCTGGTCTGCAAGGCCTCTCTAAGAGGCGACACTCTCTGCGGCCCTCTCTGAGAGACCGAGCCCAGAGGACAGTGGTGTATAGAGAACGCACCAGAGCTCCACAAAGAGGCAGCCGCATGAGAAGGAATGGAAGTACAGGGGTCTGGAGGATCCCCAGCAGCAGCCATGAGGCCCGGGAGGCAGGAGGGCACGCAGTCTAAGTGTGGGGCCGCTACAGGGATGGCACCAGCCAATCAAAGGAAAAACCACACACATACCCCAATCTGACCCACAGCGCAGTCAATTCAAGTTACAAAAACAAAACCTAAACAAAACCCTAAATATTTCATGTTTATGATGCACGGAATTTTCTAGTACTCATGAAAGCGAAGTAAAACAGAGAGGACATCCTCCATGCACAACTGCAGGATGGGGGACAGGATCCAAAGGGGTCTGGACTCAGGCACAGGAGGCAAGCTTTAGACAACCAGAAGGGAATGCTCTAACTGCTGGACCCAGACCCCAGGAAACAGCTTAATAAAGGAAGTGAAAAGCATCGCAGTGCAGGCCCGAGATAGGAAAGTCTTATAAACGTCAACAGTTAGCCAGCGCCCACCAACATGAAGGAAATTAGCCTGGACTTCGCTCCAAGAGAGGCTGCACTCCGCTCCCGCTTGTCCCCACAAGGCCCCCTGAAAGCTGCCCTCATCCACGGTCCATTACGTGCAGAAATCTCAGTCGTGTAACTGTGTGAG
The DNA here is from genome assembly GCA_003697995.1 of Taxidea taxus jeffersonii. Taxonomy (NCBI): domain Eukaryota; kingdom Metazoa; phylum Chordata; class Mammalia; order Carnivora; family Mustelidae; genus Taxidea; species Taxidea taxus. Next base: position 16,794 of record RCUC01083583.1, read on the forward strand.
ACAGTTTACGCTTTACCACGTATGGAGAAGAACGACAAGGTCTATTAGCCAAATTTGATCTGACAGCATTCATGTTCTGCCCTTGTTTTCTGCTTCTAAGAGCCTCACCTTCATTGTGTCGATCTTGCCTTTGACTTGTTCATTTTTGGCCAGAGCCCTCTCCAGGCACTCTTTGGTGTAGAGTTGGGGGTTTCGTCCTTGATCTATGTATCTGGAAACATGAAACACCTCAATTAACACTCTCATGGCCGGTAACCTATTCTCAGTTTTCTGAGAATAAACTCTTATTAAAGAGTTAGCTCTGAGTAAGTGCGCATGGTCTTCTTTAGAGAAAACTGTGTCCAGAAACCAAGTGAATTAGGATTCTTTCATTTATGCAAGTACAGATGATTTGATTTCATATTACTTCTAATAATGTGAATAACTCAGGAAGTCAAGGAATGATCCCTTATAAACCAAGCTTCATGGCTCTGTAACTCAACAGTTTTAACGTCTGTGATTTTCCAAAGGTTTCAGAGCCAGGAGCCGTGATCTTCACAATAACCTGTTAGGTCAGGCGGCTCTTGACAGGAGGACTCGTGTGGGCCGGGGTTCCAAGCCTGAGCAACAGCAGGGAGCCACCCAAAACACAGCCTCTGCTCCAGGTGCACCCCACTGGTTCCTGAGGGAGCCCTTTGTAGAGGAGCCTTGGGGCTGCGGGAGGGGGTGGGGAACTGCAGGCAGGACAGCCACAGCCCTGCCTGCCCCAGGATTATTTATAAACCCGTCCGCCACTCTTTGGGGTCAGGGGCCCTGATAATACTACTTTCCTAAATACATCCAAGTCACATGAATTTAACAGAGATTCTCTCCACTTATTTCTAAACTCTAAAACTGTTCTTGCAATTTTTCACACTTGCCCCCAAAAATGTCAAAACCCCACAGACTTCATCAAGCATACTGCCTAGATGAATATCCACATTTACCACCAGTGGGCCAACTACTTGCTTCTGTACCTCACAGACCTTCATACCAATTAAATTATTCATTAAAAGAAACCACCTTTATGCTCCAGCAGAAAAAAAACCTGTCACTTCAGATAAAAAAAATGTTACTATTAATGGCATAAAAACTAGCCTATAATTATGACATACAACATAAAAAATCAGTAAATCACATATTCCAGAAATTCCATTTTATTGCAATGTTTTTGAAATGACGGAATGAAAGAAGCCAAATTATGGTTTTTCTAAATAAAATACATCCACTTCTGGAAACAGCAGACAGGCTCGAGTGTCCTAAACAAATAACCATCTCAACAGCAACGGCCTCTGGACGGGGCTCTTTGTCGAAGGCCCAAGCGCTGAGTGCCACTCTGCCAACACACCAACCCCACGTTCTGGACAGAAGGCCAAGGTTTAGTTTTATCTTTGCTACAGTGTGTCTGCAAGTGTGTGCTGACAAGGCCACTGAGGACCTGGAAATTCCTCCTGCATCGAGCACATCAATGAAGAGTTTGCATCTGCAGCTTATCAGAGCTCAGAGGCCAGCTAAGTCCCAGCCCCCCAGATGAATGTCAACATCTTTTTCGCCCACTGGCTGTGGCTGTGCCTGCGGCTGTGGCTTCGGTCACCCAGGCTTCACTGTGTGCAGCCGCTAAGCAATCCTTCCCCAACCCCCTTTCCCTCGTTTGCCCTTCAAAGTCACTTGGCACCTGTCACTACATCCATCCCACACGTTCAAGACCAGAGCAGCATGACTGAGGACACTGCAAGGAAGGCCAAGTAGCCTCCAGATGCACGCACTTCTTGGCAGGCAGCCACCGTCTAAGAGTTTGGGGCTGTACCATACGCACAAGACCTTCACTCCCACCTATACCCAGAGAGCTCAGTGAGTGGACAGAACACGCTGAGAATACACGACACCACAGCCAGCAGATGAGGACAGAGCCATGACCAGGAAGAGGGAAGCCTGTGTGTCCTGTGATGGGGGTGGGGGTGGGCAGCTGCTGAGCTGTGCTGTAACCAGGACTCCTATTTCTGACCCTCTGCAATGTAAGAGGGTCGCCTTTCCCTCTAGCGTTCCAGGAAATCTGGTGACTTATTTGCGGTTTTAACGCAGAAAGGACTGGCATTCTTGCCATTCCAAGCCGGTTCCACCTGGGTTGGGGGGAGGGGAGGCTGCTGCTTGGCACAGAGAAATCGGGGCTGGCCGAGGAAGGACAAGTCCAGAATTCCAGTCTTAACTCTGACACTCAAGTAGCCATACAGCCCATTGTAATTATTTAACCAGTTCCTTCACCCATGAAATCTACCAGATAAAACCTGAATCACACAACCTCAAGAGTTTATTTCCTGGAGGCGTTCACTGGGCCACACCTGTGAGAGGCACATACCACTGTCCCGAAGAAAACAGTGACCAGCCTTCCCAAATTTACTTAGCCTAAGAAGCCCCCCTCTTTTTCTTCCCTTCCAACCGTGCAGATCTTCACCATCTCCTAGAATTAGCACTCCCAGGGCAGTTTTGAAGATACACCAAATTGTTTCTCAGGCTGCTTCTGCCTAGATTTTTTTTTTTTTTTAATAATAGAACCCACAGGAGACTTTCTACCTCTCAAGGAAAAAAAGAAGTAATATGGCTGCCATTTTGTCTAACCAGGACTCTGAAGGCCTATGATGTTTTCACATACTTAATAACCCTTTATTCACATGTAACTTTTAACAGTACAATATTGAGATTTTAATTTTTAATCCTATGAAAACATAAGCTCCCTGAGAGCAGGTGTTTTTCTCTACTTCCTTCACTGGCTTATCCCCAGGACCTAGGCTGTGCCTACCACACAGCAAGCACCTAAATGCCAGTGGTTGAAAAGACTTATTACAACACAATAAAACGAGAATTATACTCCAATGAGTATCAAGAATGATACTTACTCAAACACTTCTAAAGGCACAGTAATGTCATGAAGCTGCTGCCTGCACTTATCAATATCCTGCAAGCCAGTAACGATAAAATTCCTGAGGGAAAAAGCAAAAATGGGGCATGTGGTTAATTGTGATGACAGCAGGAACATCACCCAGCTGGCCAACGAGAGCTCCACGTAAGTTCCTTACACAAGCCAGGAGAGTAGCTCTTTGGTTAGGTACAGAATTCCTAGAAAAGTCTGGGGGTTAGAGAATACCCTCAGGTATTGGATTTTCCTTCTAAAGTAGAAACTGCCATATTGGGGGATAAAAACCAATGCTTCTGAGAATCTAATGAAAGATATCAATCTTCTCTCAAAGACAACTGCCTAATGTGCACCTGGTTTTGTGTGCGGTATCAGGGAACACACGGGGCTCCCACTTAATCCATCCTTCAAATCTCAGGGGAGGAAAGCCATCCCTGCCTGGTTTAATCGCAGCTCCCCTCTGGAGCCTAATGAGATCACCAGGCCAGTCCCCCAGCTCTAGGTTTGTAACACTGGGTTGCAATTATGTTTGATGTCTGTAGCCCCTGTGAAGCTAGGAACCCTCCAGAGCATTCAATCTGTGTCTGTTTGCCTCTGGTCCATCCCAGGCCCTAGCACCAAGGCAGGCACAGGGCTGGTGCCAACTAAGTAACTAAACGGTCTGCGCCCCTTTTCACCACCATCCCCCTTAACAATTCCTCCACATCCAGGGCTCCACAGCAGGTAGTTTCACAGCCTTCGGGCCCAGTTTAGTGCACTCCCCGAGAAGTCCTCCTCCTCTCTGAGGGCAGGGACCGAACTCCCCAGAAGGGCCCAGGAGAAAACTGCGGGAGGGAGTCACACGCAGGCGAGGGCGGGCTTTGATTATCAGGTCCAGAAGCGGCACTGTCTGACCAAGAAAAAGTCCCAGCAGAGGAGGGGCGGCCCAGGCCCAGAGGAGCGCAGCGGAGACGCGCCGCTCTCGGCCAGGCCCCGGGTCCGCCCCCCACCCCAGCTCCACCTTCCCGGCTCCGCATCTGGCTCCCCACCCCACCCGGCTCGCCGGCCCCGGCTCCGCCCCGGGCGCCCCGGACCCGCACCCCGCCGGCCCCCCGCTCCACGGCCCCCCGGCCCCTGGCTCGGTTCCCCACCGTCCCCACCCCCGGCTCCCTGGCCTGGCTCCCGGCCCCGGCTCGGGCAGACGCCGACGACTCGGGCAGCCACTCACAGCTTCTGGTTGAGCCCGGCCTGGCTGCTGGGCTGGAAGTCGCTGACAATGATGCCGAGCTGCCGGATGTTCTCCACGAACTTCTCCAGGTGCTCCTCCAGGTGGTCGAACTTCTCCGCCATGTCCCCGAAGCAACCACCACCCAGCGCGGTCCCGCTCCGCCGCTTCCGGCTTCCGCCTGGGCCCGCCGCCACTTCCGTTTCCTCTGGCGGCAGGAGGCGGGGCCTGGGGCGGGGCGGGTTGGGCCCATTGGGGCGTGGTCCGGGCCTTGGACGGACGTGCTAGGGGCGGGGCTTGATTGCGGGCTCGGCCGCTCCAGCATCCTTGAGATGCCCAGGTGAGTGGGATTCTTCAAGCATTAATCCTCAGGACCGCCCTCTGTCCTCTGAGGGCCACCAAGAGTCAGCGGTGGTGACCTGCGAGACCTCCTTCTGCCTCCACTGGCCCTGGCCAAGTCCTCTCGGGTCTGAGCCTTCGTTCTTGCCCATAAATCTGGAATGAGTGTGGACTACTTGAGCTTAGACGGGTTAAGACTGAAGCACAACAGCAGTGCTTATGCCCACGAGGAAAATGGCCTCTTTTTCCCCCGAATGCACAAATTACAGGTATTCACTGTAAATAATTAAAACAATGCCGGAAGAAATATAATGAGGAACAGGGAAGAGACATCTGAAATCCTGCCCCCTGACATAAGCCATCATTGAGATCTTCAAGACCATCCATTCCTGCATTTCTTGATGCGCAGCGTCCAGCAGGTTCCCTGCCTACTCTCCTGGAGGCTGGCCTCCGTCACCCAGGACCAGGCCCAGGTCCTCTTGGAATCACCCAGCCTTGGCCCTGACCCTGAAACGCATCTCAAGCTGGGCTTTAGGCCTGTGACTTTCCCGGTAGCAGTCTGTCTGCCTTCCCCAAATGAGTATGTTAGCCTCCAGGACAGCTCACAGAGATGATAAAGCCTCAGGTCAGGATGGAGGCCTTCTAGCACGGACTGCTACCAGTCCCACCAGGCGTCTCAGTCACCAACATGCACCACAGAACGTAGCATCTTCCCAAACACCCGCAGAGACGGAAATCCTAAAGTCTGCATGAACAGCCCAACAAAGATACTTTCCCTGCCCCTGAGTTGGAGCCCTAGAGGTCAGCCGTGGTCCCATTCCTTCCTCTGGTATGTACTTGGCACCCACCTCCTCTAACTCTTCTAACCACCTTCCACTCAGCTCTCTCTTCCCCAGTGCCTGCCACCTACCGAAGTCAGGCCTTCTCCCACTCCAGCCAGCTCTAATAAAACAGCGCCCTGTGGAGCTTCCTATCAGTAAAGAATAACCCTCCTACTGCACAGAGCCTGTAGTAAAC
>RCUC01083595.1:0-11803 GCA_003697995.1 Taxidea taxus jeffersonii
GGCTGTACGGCTACACTGGTACAATCAGTCAGACTGTGACAAGCAGCACATGGCCAGTGAAGCCTGAAATATTGACAACCGGGCCCTTCTGAGCCAATCCCAGCCTAGGAGATGGGGTACAGTGGTGGGAGGGACTGGATCCTGACCATGTTTCGCAGGTGCACTAACAGGCCTGGTGAGCTTTGGCCCTGGAGTAGAGGAGTGCTTGGGTCTCCAGCTGCTGCTTCTTTCCAACTAAGTGTAAGTCGGGGCCGGCCCCTGTGAATGACCCCGTCTTCCGGCTGCCAGGCCGGTGTGCGGTCAGTTTAGAGGGTAGCCTTTAGCACCAGCAACCTCCTGCCCCAATTTGAAGCCCCTCAGCAGCTCCCCCTGGGCTCCTCCACAAGTCCAAGACAGTCAACCTTGCACGGGAGGTCATTTGCACATGGCCTCATCTGAAGCCTCTTGTCCCACACATCTCAGGCAGCTTGCAGGACCCACATGCATACCATAGTGTGCACAGCCCAGAGCCTGCCCTCACTTGCCTGGGACGCCCCCTGTTTAACCTGGCCCATCCATCAAGACCTTCTTCTGGAACCTCCTTGCCCTGCAGTTCTGGTTGGGCTGATGTCCCTGTCCTGGGCTCCCACACCATTATGGCAGGGATCAGACTACATAGGTGTGGTCTTCCCCAGGACATCAGGAACTCCTGGAAGGCAAGGCCCATCCAGAACCTTCTACTCCCCAGTTCTTGGCAGAGCATGGCGTAAAGCTGTGCCCATGATAGGTGTCCTGAAAACATGCTGAGCATTGGTCTCTCCTGAAACTGGGCCCAGGGCACCAGAGAGATGTGCTCCTAAACCCTGAATGTCCCAATACTCCAAACCCACTAAGGAGGGACTCCTCTGATGGAGGAGAGAGCCTGTCCGAGCGTGACCCCAGCCCACCAGGCTGTCCATCCATCCCTGGGCTACAGTTTATGGGGCTGCTCACAGGGGCACATCAGACCTATGGAGGAGGGATCTTGGTCATGCTAGGCCTCATGCTGCACAAGCCAATGGTAGGAGTGGGATGAAGATTTGTGGATTAAAGAAATGATAATCGGGCCACAGCATCTGTCCCCAGTGGTCACCCAGACCCTCTGGTTAAGCCACCTAAGAGATCTCTTCCTCTCTAATAGTGTTCTCAAGACTGGATGGCCTTTAGAAAGAGCCAGGGAGCTTCAAAAAACACCAGTGACCCTTTCCTCACGCAGATTTAATGGGCACTGGGCTTTTTAAATGCTCTCAAGGTGATTCTAGAAATGCGTAGCCAGAGCTGGTGGGAGGGTGGGCAGAGGCAGGGTTAGGCTGGTTCGGCCAGGGGCCTCTAGCTGCAGAAGATCTCACAAGAGCTGGGACTCCATGCTTTTAAAAGACTGTGCCTCTGCCCCCAGGAAACCATGAGGACAGGTCCTGTGGGATCCTCTGGTTGAGGGAAGGGTACCAGGTGACTGGCTTTCTGATCACTCAGGTGGCAATCTCACAGAAGCTGTGGGGGTACTGGACTTTCAAAGGACAGGTCCACCTGTTTGCAGGAGCGAGGAGCTGGCCCAAAGGCCTCTCTGAGCTGAGCAGGCCCTATCGCCTCCTGCAATAGGCAAATGAGGTCACTCTTCAGCCGGAGGCCGGAGGACACCTGCAGACACTATCCAGCACACTCAGCCTCTCTGCTCCTTGGGGATGGCACTGCTGTGCCTTGTTTGGATGGGGTCCTGACCAAGGCTCAGGGATGTGTTTACTTGAAGGGGGATGAAGCGGGGATGGGCGTCAGTCACTTGAGGGGTTTTCTGGAAAAAAGTCACACACCAGGGACAGGAGACACTTGCAAAGTGCAGTTTGGGGCTTCTGGCTGTTTGCACATCAGAGGTCAATAAGTCAGAAGTAATTATCACCCCATGGGCTTGTTAGTTACGGGGTGCTGATTCTTCTGGCAGGCCTCTGAGTCTTATCAGTAACAACGTAGGCTAGGAAATAAGAGTAAAAATAAGAATACAGAGAGGGAGGCTGGCAAGAGCAGGGGCTGGGATCAGGCAGAGGGAAGATGGACACTGGAGTCGCCTGCTTGCTGTGTAAGTCGGGTAAGTTCCTCAACCACCCTGGGCGTTGGGATGGGCGGAGTCTCCCTCTCCCCAGGCAGGCTCGGAAGGTGAGACAATGAATCCAAGCAATGTGCTTGATACTGAGTGGGAAGCACAGAAGATGGCCCATCGAGGGGACCAATATCAGTGTCACAGTGACGGCAAGCCGGGAGACTGGCCCTCACTCCGTGCTCAGCTTCCCTGCACACGCTGTCGCCCGCCTGGAGCCCCTGTCACCTCCCATCCAGTCTGCTCTACAAGTCCTCACGTATCGGCCCATGCCACCGACGCAGGCAAGCCTCCTTGATCCCCACTGGAGAAGACCAGGTGCCCCATTATCAGCTAATCATCTGCTGGTACAATTATATGAAAAATGCTTTTACTTTTACAAGAGTGCAAGCTCCATGTGGCGGGGCCACAGGCATCACCTCATAGCCAAGCCCAGCACCTGCCACACAACAGGTGCTCAACACACGTAAGCTAAGCAAAGGACTTCCACAGAAGCCCGTCTGTGTGGGGCCACGATGGCCATGAGCTAAAGAACCCCCCAAGCTCGTGTCCCTGAGCTTAACTAGAACCTTCCATAGAGTCTCTAAATTCACCCTGGACCAGCAGACCTTAAATCTCCACAGAAGAGGCTCCTGTGCTCAGTGGGGCACACAAGTGTTTCCCACACTGCAGGTCAGTGCTATATGTATGTATGTGTATGTATATATATATATATATATTTGTCTTTTTTGGCAAAAAGAGTTCTGGCTGAGAGCCAGCTCAGGCTGCAAAAAGTAGGAGAAAAGCTGTTGCTACATCACACCTACTGGGCAGCTGTCCATTAGCCTGGAGAAGCCTAGGCAGCCACTCAGCACTGCCTGCCACGCACAGGCATCTTGGGCCCGATTGATTAGTGCGCTGTGACGGGCAGCGCAGAAACCCCTTCTCGGCCGGGGAGCGAAGCCGGGCTCAGGGACCATGTGTGAGGGGCTGCGGTTGAGATCATGGCGTCCCCTCTACCCGCTGCAGCTCTCCCAGGGCAAGGCTGAGAACATCCTTGGGTCTCCAGGCCCTGAGCAGATGGGGGTGTGAGGGGCAGAGGAGTGGGTTTCGGTGGCACCCTCGACTACTGTTCGACCTAGGGCAAGTTACTCAACCTCTCTGGGCCCCACACTCTTCAGCTGTGAAGTGGGGATAATAACAGGGCCTTCCTCCCCAGGCTGTTGTGACCTGCGTCGTGGAGACACTCAGCCAGACACCAGTGACGCCATGAGCCTTAGGAAACGGCCCTCACTGGCGGGCGAGCCGTTCAGCCACTCCAACCTCCCAACAGCTTGAAGGGTAGAGGGCAAAGCACAATGGGGCCTCCTGAAGGTCCCACCTGGCTGGTCACCTCCACTCCAGGGCCTTGGCTCCCCCTCCCCTCCCCTTCTGGCATTATTTAGAGTGTGAATGGGAAGTGTTTTGCAGACTGCAGGTGCCACATGGGGACGTCAGGGGACAGTGCCATCCTCAGGAGCACATCTGTCACAACCAGGCAAGCTGCTCCCAGACCGGTCACTGACTGTGCTAGCCCTTGCCCTGCACTGCTGTCTCTAACCTGCTCCCCATCTGGTGGCCACAAGGAGCTCGGACAAATGCGGATCCACGGATCCTCTGTGCCCTCGCCGGCTTGAAGTCCAGAAAGCTCGGGATGAAATCCACATCTCCCACCAGCCTGCCCCTCCCACCGGAGCAATCTTCTCTACCCACCACCCATCACCCCCTGCATGCCAGCAGCAGGCCTCTGGGTGGCTTAGCTGTCTGTACCTGCACCCCCACCCCCATGACTTCTGGCACAGAGGACACCCGATTTCCACGTCTGCTTCCGCCACACAGGCTGCCGGCTGCACGAGGGCCAGGCGTGGCACTGCGGGAGGTGCTCAGTGCCTGCTTGCCGGGAGAATGCACAGGGGCTGAGGTGTCGCTGGCTTTGGTGGCCCTCGCCAGGCAGGTGCCCAGAAGTCCCCTTGGCTGGCAGGGCCCGAGAGCACCAGCGAGTCCGCTTGTGAGCGCCCTGGGTGAGCTGGGCCAGCTGCCCTGTAAGGGGCTAGAGCCCCAGCCCCAAGGCCGAAAGAGCTGGCCTATCAACCCCAAGGTCCACCTGGGCAGGCTGCTCTAGTCCTCGGGGCACTGGCTTCCTCCTCTTCCATCGGAGACTGTTACTTACGAGGGTCTCGTGAGGCCCCTTACAGAGTGCTGGCCCAGGGCTAAGCTCCTGCCCTGGGAGGGAAGGCTCTAGTCTACAGAAGAAGAAAATGAGGCTCAGGGGCCTTCCAGAACTTCCTGATAGCTACCAATGGGCAGGTGCCAAAAAAGCTAAGTGGGCTAACTCCAGGGCATGGGCCCCTACCCTCCTCATGGTGAGAGCTCCCTGGCAGGGCTGCAGCACGGTTTAGAGCACGCGGGGGCATACTTGTGGCAGAGTGAAGATGCCTGAATGTTGGGAGTTTTTAAGCTGCTTGAGGCTGTGGGTGTCCCAGCAGGCACAAAGGGCCCCTCTGCTGACCCAGTGAGGACATAAGTCGGTACAGGGTGTTTCCTGCACCTGCTTTCTGCTGAGGTGGAGGGAGGAAATCAGAGAGGGTACAAAGGAGCAGGCCGTGCCCCCACCGCATGGACATTGTTTCGAGACAACAGAACATTGCTCCGAGCTGTGGAATGTGCTCCCTGGGCATCAGGCTGGGAATCTGTTTTTGTTTTTTAAAAATCATTTTTCCAGAATGCCCAAGATTTTATAAATGTCAACTATCTCAGAACATTCTCCAGGATACTAAGGGTAGGGGCGGGACACTCATTCCGTCAACACTGACTCTTCCTGCCACTGGACTGAACCCAGGATTTATGAAGACCCATTCTGCCTGAGAGGCTGGAGTGTGCGTTGTACCCAGCACCTGAGGCCCAACTGTCAGCCTGTGATGTCAACGTACTCAGAAAGCCACAACAAAAGGCCACTTGATCTCAGAAGCTCCAAAGAACCTTGAAGTCGATTTAGCGAGAAAGGAAAGAACACGGAGCAAGAGATAACCTTTTTCTCAGGAAGCAGGTAGAAGAATTACAAAGGGCTGGAGTCTGAAACCAGGCTCAAACTCTCTGGGACCCCGGTAGAGGGTCTGCATTTGAGTCTCGCTTATCCCAGCTGCAAATGTGGGATTAACGATGTGAAAGTTTTTATGCATTTCTCTCTTTATTTTATAAAAAGCAACTTACCTAGCAAGCATTCAATAAAGGGGATGCTGGAACCTTATAAGGTCTGTGAGGTTAGAAGTATACCACATATGGCATGCACCTGAATTCTTACCAAACTGGCACATATGTTCAGAGAAGTCAGTGCAAATCACCCCCGACTTAGTATTTCATGCAGTTGAAGCATCTAATGCCCAAATCTCGTGGTGATTTCAGGGACTGGAATTCATGGCAGGCAGCAATGGAGACAGTGAATCAAGTCATCTGTCCCTGATTCGATGGGCTTCAGGCTATCTTTTTTGCAGTTACTCTGGGGCTCCAGGAATAGGCTGTTGAAGTGTGAAGCGATGTTACAAGACAGCCATTCCTGCCACACTGGGATAATATTGACTTCTGGCCCTCTGGGAGTCTGAGATGTTGAACAAATAATATTCTGTGTTTCTGCAAAAAAGCACATTCATACAAAATGCCCCAGCCAGACAGCCACAGATAAAGGAAGCCGTCCTGAGTCATGGGATGCTGGCTAGAGAGAGGAAAGAACCGAAGACAGTCCGAACCCCAGTGGAGAAGCCAGGAGGTGAGAGGAGAACCCCTGGGGGTGCCATCATGCCATCACGCCCTGTCGGCGATGACAAGCCAAGCGGAGGGCAGGCCAGCCCTCGGGGGCCCTGCGCCCACTCCTGGGAATCTTTCCAGTCATCACAGCTCTTGAAGGCCTCCTGGACAGAATGACATACATCCACAAGTAACGAGGATTTTGCTAGCTCACAACTTGGGATCATCAGAATGCCCTGGGTAGCTACATGCACACAGAAGGTCTACAGAGAAAGTGGGACTCCCTGATGGCCTGCCGTAACTGGCCCTGAGAGTCTCTCTTTCCCTCCACCCACATATTTCATTGGTCACCAAGTCCCATTAGGGCCACAGCCCTAGACACTTCTAGATTCACTTCACGGTTACTTGCTCCAGGGAAATCCTTGCGCAACGGTGCGTGGAGCGCTCATTCTTTGTTAAGGACAAAAACTGGCCCCAACCTGAACGTCCGCCAGTGGGGACCTGGCTAAATAAACAGTGGTTTGCCCACACGACGGACGGCTCAGCAGCAGTAAAAATGAAAACGGGTGCTCTTATGAACTAACAGAAAGAAAAAATCCAAGGCATGCTGTTGAGTGACAACAGTGATTGTCTGTGTGGAAAAAATACAAAAGCCATGCAACACTGTAGTGCAAGCACAGTAGGCACATATAGACAGAAAGGTCTAGAAGGAGGCAGAGCAAGCTGAGGAAGGGAGGACCTCCACAGAGAGGCCGCGTCTCACCCATGCCAAGGGCACAGCGCCATCCACCGCGCAGGTGCGGCTCACCCGCTGAAGGGTGGAGCAGGCCTTCCGTCTCTTTTCTGCCCAACCTCTTCTCCTCTGCCCTTCCTGACTCCAGCGAAGCAAAACCCAAGTCCCCTGACTCCTCACTCCTTGGCCTTAGTACCTCTGAGGGCTACCGACTGCTCCCAGGGTACACTTCCAACCCCTCAGCAGGTTGCAAGCCCTCCGCCATTTGGACCCCCCAGCTTTGCAGCCTGTCTCCCCATCACTGCCCGATGCCCAGCCATGCCACCAAATGTCGCCTGCTCCCTCCTGCCTTTTGTGCATGTTGTCCTCACCACAACCGCCTCGTTGGCTGCACAACCTGTTCGTGCACCCGTCCCCCCGCCGTCCAGTCTGGTGTGCTCGGCACGTCATTCGTTTAACTCCTAAGAGACCCCTGGAAACACCTGCTGCACACATCCTCTCTCCTGACCTTGGTGTATCTGTCATGTAACTTCCTGGGACCTCTTGAAGTTCTTCTGAAAAAATGCCCGTTCCTTTGTAAACCTAGGGTTCTCCTCTTCTCTCCCTGGTGGTCCCCTCTCTGGCTCTTACATGCTGCTGTGTTTTGAAGAGGCCACAAAGAAATGGGCACAAAGGAGAGGGACCTGTGTTGGACCAATGACTCGCGCCGCTCTGGGAACACGCAACACTTTTCCTGTGTCCCGTGTCTGACTTCTGCTTTGGTTCTTCCCACCCCGTGGAGAGGCCTCATGAATTCACAACCCCTCCTCCTAGCTGTCTGCACACTCAGCAGTGCCACCTGGTTGGCATCGCACCCTCTGGGATCCCAAGGCTGGCACTATGACTGGTTATTTGGAAGTGGTACAGCGGTTCTCAAACCCAGTTCCAGGGGAACCCTGGGGTTCCGTAAGCTAGTTTAGAGATATTTCAAGGTAAAATTCAAATCAAGGTGGTCTTTTTTCCAATTCACAGATACAATCAAGGGCTAGGGTCTTCTCTGCTTCCAGGTTTTACCCCCTCAAACCAGACTTCAGTCCTTGCCGTTTGCTATCACTTATCTGCTAATGAGAGCCTGCAGGTGGTAGAACAGATGACTCGGCAGCAAAAAATAAACATCTACAGGAAAAGGCTCCTAAAGTTTCTTCAAATAATTTTATGGGCTTTTCCTCTGGACGCACTTGTGTCCACAGAACACAGTCATGTTCTCTGCTGGTTTCCACGCTCCTGGCTCATGCTATGGGATGGAATACAAGAGTTCACGGGGTTCCCAAAGCACACCTGATTCCCAGGGATCCACCGCTCAGTCATCTTCGACGCTGAACTCGCGGGTTCATGGAGCGGGCCAGGCGCTCTCCCTCCCCAAGCTCAGGTTTCCGGGTCTGCCTCCCAGGGCTGTCCGCATGGTCGTGCGGGAACTTGCCCCGCTCAGGCAAACGTGGAATAAGCCACGGTGGTATCATGGGGAGCGGGCCTGTTCCGGGCTTTGGTCAGAGATCTCTGCTCTTCTCGGGCCCTGGCTCTGCCTCTACGAGCTATGGGGCCTCAGGCACAGCCCAGAACCACAGTCCTCATGGCCCTTGGGCAGGAGGTCAATTCTGCCCTAGTGTTTTATCAGCACCTGATGAAAAGTCTTTCTGAATGAGCAAATCTACGCAATGGCGGTGTCTCTGTTATTTACAGCAGAAGGAGCCGTGGGTGATTAACTTTGCGCAAACCGATTTAACATGTAGAAAGGGAACCTATTATTTAGGGTCCTGGGGGTCAGTCCTGACTAATAACAATGACAATGAAAAATACCGAGAGCCTAACCTTCGCTGCGCACTGCACACATGTGAGGCGTCCTGGTAGGCACTTACGTGAATTAATTCCTAACACGCTCACGACAGCCTAATGAGGTGGGTGACACTTTCAACCCCCCCTTTTCTTTCTTTTGAATTGTGGTAAAAATACACGTTAAGATTGACCATCTTGACTGTTCTTTAAGTGTACAGTTCCGTGGTGTTAAGCACATTCACATCTGTTCTACGAATACACAGGCTCAGGGGGTGACCCAACCGGCCCAAGGCCACGCCACGTGTCTAAGGTAGAGCCAGGACTTGAACCCGAATTATCCGCTCCAGGGCTGAGCTCAGCTGCCTGCTTCTGCGGACTCTCCCCTGGGCAAACGCTGCTGCTGAGAAAAGAGGCCCGCGGCGGATGAGAGGCGAGAACGACGGGAAAGGACACTAGACTTGCTTCACGGACACCTCACAGGGAGAGATCTAGTGCCTTTAGTCTTTTCTTGGTGCTCTTCCATTGTTCCCGACTGCCCTGTAATACAGGGGCTCGACCCAGCCTCGGAAGGCGGACGGTCCCGAGGGCCAACGGGAGCTGCATTCTCCAGGGCGGGCACGGGCGTGTGCGCACACACGGGCATGCCGCTGTGCCACTTGCCCTGACACGTGCCTGCCCGTCCTGCGCTGCCAGCGAGGCTGCCCCCAGGGGCCCGCCTGAGCTGACAGAACCTTTCCAAGTGCAGCCAAGGTCAAAGGGCAGAGTGAAGCTGGGGTCCGGTCTCTTCTCTCGAGCTCTAGCATAGGCTCTCTGCTCTCGGCTCCATGAGCGACCTGGGCTGTGTTCCCTGCTCCCCAACGTGCTGTTCTCACCATAAGGCTCCCGGGCACACAGTCACTCTGACAGTTTGAGGTGGGGAATGACCCCGAAAAGTGATGCAACACTCAATTCTTTGGAACTCTTTCCTCCTCTTTGTCTCCACCTCCCAGAAAGGCTCCTCTGGGACCTGAAGGCTGCCTCTGCCTGCTGCGTGCTCCGTTTCGCAAGACTGCTCCTCGGGCACGGAGTGTCGATTGGGAAGGAGCCCAAATATGGGGGCACGTTCCAGGTGAGGGAACCTTCTGGGCCCTGATTCAGGAACGTGGTTGCTTGTGGGCTGTGTGCTCACACCCTTCTTCGTGGCTGCCCCGGGGGCCCCCCAGAAGAGGCGTGGAAAGCAGGGACCCTTAGGACTCAGCTCAGGGGTGATTTCTGTATGGAAGTGGATTCCCACGTCGCCGACCCATCGGTCTTAGACGTGGCTGCCAGAAAGCCTTGAAGAGAGCTCACATCCTGCTGCTTTTGCACTGGCAAGATTTAAAGTCTCATTTCTGCTTTTCTGGGCTTCACGAATCTATACGAGGATGGGCCTTCACGTGACCCCGAACTCTACCCAGTCTGGTGGTCTGGAGGTGGTGGTTGCAGGGGGAGGAAGAGTGTCCTTGTGTATGGCTGCTTTGCAGGGTTATCCCAGGTGGGGCTTCGAGCACGTGGGTGCGGAGCACAGAAGACCGAGATGGGGACTGCTGTGTCTTTGCTAGCGCTGCCACAGCCCCTCTCTAATGGGGGTCTGTCTCGCCAACACTCGGGGGTGGGTGGGAGAGCTGTCAGGGCTCGGTCCCCACCAGCGCCGGCCTTGAGACGAACAGGGTTTGGGGGCAGGCAGTGGAGGCCTGGCTCGGGGCCTGCCCCGTGGGAGCCTTGCAGCCTGGGTCCACGCCTTGGCTTCCTGTATGTGGATCGGGACAAGCGCTCCCGGCTCGCAGCACTGCCCAGAGCAGAGAGTCGGTGCACACCAAGGGCCCGGCGCAGTTCATTCTTCCATTCAGATGCTACCCTGCGCTCCCAGAAAGCAGATGATGTGTCTGTCTGAAACACTACCCCTTCTGGAGCCAACGATGTGGTTTTGCCTGATACCAGTGAGGGCTCAGGTGGCTGTGGGGAGGACTTTATTTCTAAAATCAGAGAGAGAATTCACTTTAGATGTGTCCAAACGGAGTCAGGAACTAAGAGGTGCTGGGAATGGGGGCAGCAGCGGCCAGTCTGGGTCTGACTCAGGCCAGTCTTGAGTTCACGGCCTCGCTGGCAGGGTGGGGACATCTGGTGTGACCTTGGAGCGCTTGTTTCTTCACAGGCACAAAAGGAAAATGGCAAAACCTCCCTTCTGAGGGTTGTTGGATCAGACGAGAAAATTGCAGAAAGTGCTTAGCCGCTCAATACGTCTTGCTTATTAAAAAAAAAAAAAAAAGAGAGAGAGGCCTCGGGGTCAGAGTCAAGTTTCTATAGCTCACTGACCCAGGGGCTAGAGTCTCTGGCTGGGAGCTAAAGGCTGGAAGGGGGGAGGAAGGGGAGATGGGGCACTGGAGGAAGGTGGCAGGGAGGTTCTCTTTCTCGTGTGTCTCCAGAAAGGGTACCCTCCTTGCCATGGGGAGCTGGAAGGAGAGCACCAGCTTCAGTGTTATAATCGGAAACAAGAAAAATAATGGGCCTAAAAAATTAGTTTCTGGGAAACACTGTCATGAGATGACATTAGCACCTAGTACATTATCCCATGAGAGAAGTCAGGACTGAGGTCTATGAATTAAACATTGATTTTTTTTTTTTTTTTGGCTGTCAGTCCGAGGCTTCGTGGTCAGCTCAGCTGGCTCTGAGCACACTGTCATCTTTGCATTCTTCCTGAGTTACTCAGCTGCCAAGGGTTGGCTCTGGAACAGTGTTGCCTTTCCATAGAACTATTAAGTGTTCTGGGTCAGGGACTGATAGGGCCGGTTTGTTTGCCTTTGAAAGGTAAGTCTCGTGGAAAGCAGAGCCCTCCCCCTGTGCTCAGGGATTTGCATGTTTGCTCAGAGGCAGCTGGTGCCCTGGATCCAGGAGGACACGAAGCTGGGGCGAGAAGAGACTGAAGCAGAGCTTGGCCCTTGCGGGATGAAGTCGGACTGTCCAGCTGGCACCTGAGCCAACAGGTGCAGGGGCCCAAGCCGGGGCGGAGCAGGACAGCAACGCCCCTGCTGCCGGAGCTTATCGAGACACTGAGTGGTTCACCCAGCCCAGCCTCCGTCCAGCAATCCGTGTCCCTCAGCCGCGTTAGAGAGTCACTGAGCACCTGCTCACTAAGTGTCAGCAGCTGAGGGCAAGACGAACAGGAACCCCAGGGCCTTGCCCGTGAGTGTACGGCGAGCAACACAGATGACAAATGGGTCAAACTTCGGCTAATTGGCAAGGGCTCCGGAGACCGTGGGAAAAACCATCCCACTCTGATGTAGATATTCCAAAGAACCGGGAACAGGTGTTCAAATAAAAATTTCCAGGTGTACGCTCACAGCTATGCGGTCGCCCGGAGGTGAGAACCAGCC
>RCUC01083597.1:0-12842 GCA_003697995.1 Taxidea taxus jeffersonii
TGTGTGTGTGTGTGTGTGTGTGTATTTATGTTTGTTATGGGCCCTCCAAATATCATATGTTGAAGCCTTAACCTTCAGTACTCCAGAATATGACTGTCTTTGGTGATTAGGTTGTTAAAGGGTCATTAAATTCAGTGAAGTTATTGGGGTGGGCTTTCATCCATGGGCTTGTCTCTTTCTAAGAAGAGGAGATTGGGACACAGACACACAGAGGGAAGACCATACAGAGACAGAAGGAGAAGGTGGCCTTCTGAGACCAAGGACAGAAGCCTCTAAGGACCAACCCAGCAGACTCTCTGACCTCAGACTTGCAGCATCTCTGGGGCTGTGAGAATAAATTTCTGTTGTTTCAGCCATCTAGTCTGTGGTCATCTGTTATGGCATCTGAGCAGACTAGTGGAGTGTGTGTGTGTGTGTGCATGTGTGTGTGTTCACACTATATCTGTATAGGTATATATATGCATGTATCTACACATCCCATGGAGAGAAAGAGAGAGAAACAGAGCATGATGTCATTAATGGGTAGGACTACAATTAAACATGAATTATTCATAACTTCAACTCAGTCCAGCTTAATTACTGGTTTCCAAGAATTATTTTTTAGAGCACAAGTAAAACTACTGAAATGAGGAAGATACAACATTTCAGACTATTATGCTCAGTTGGCGATAAAGCGTGTTTATGTTCAGTGCTGTCAACCCCATCAAACATGAAGAATGTTTATAGATGAGGAACACTTTGGGGAAAGAGGCATCTGGACATCAAGGTGCTCCCCCTGACCACTAGAAGTCCAGACACTGCACAGGAAGCTGAAAGAAGGGGAGCCCGTGCTCACCTTTACATTGTCTGGTGAGGACTGTCTGAACTTGTTCTGATAGACCTTCAGCGTGTCCACAGTGAGGACATAGGGGTGCTGCCCGCGCATGTTCCGGAACTTCTCAAACAGCTCCGGCTGGTACTCGGCGAAGTCAAAGGCCTCCACGGGACCTGAGGGCGTGTTGGCCACCACTGACACACGCACGTTGGGCATCTGGCTGCCACTGCAGCTGATTCTTTGCATCTGGCTGATTCTATTCAAGATGGCGTCCACCTTGGACTCAAGGCCCTTCTGGGTCACAAATACATTTTGATCCCTTGATCCGTCAAACCCCAGAATCACATCCAGGTTACAGGCTGCAAAAGGGAAATATGCAAGGAGATCTAAATCAGGTGGCCGAGATGAGTCCGACACACAGGTACAGCTCCAGGACCAGCACTGGGCGTCGCAGTCAAGGGCAAAACCAGATCCTCTACATAAGAGCTTAGAGAAGCAATCCAGTCTGCCTCTCTCTTGGAGAACACTGGTACTGACTCTTGGGAACTGGCAGTGTAGGCCATTTTAATGGGTTTGCTTTTCTGGGGTGTTAATTCATTTTGGCCTGCTCTCTAGTCAGCGTTTACGTGCATCCCCAGATTGTGCTTTAAGTTAAATGCACTTGAGAACTCAAATACTCTGATCTCAAATAGCAGATCTAATGAAACCTATAAACAGAAACAGGGATCAGTCAGTCTGAATTATTTGGGGGATCCAGGAACAGAGGGAAAAAGTAAATCTTGGAAGAACAACAAAATACAGACTTCCACCCTTACCTGAAAGATAACACATCCTTTTCAATAACAAGGACCAGGTGGTTGCCAGGACCCAACCCACCCAGATACAGGAAAAATGCCTGAAGCAGCCAAAGGCTCAAGGAAGCCATGGGCCAGCACCAGGCACCTAAATAACAGGTCCTAAACATCCACATGACAGGATGAAAATATGCACATAAAGCAGATCGTTACCTTTGGAAATATCAGTCACACCCGGACATAAAGTTTCATGCATTGCATCATGCAGAGTTTCCAGAACTTGCTCGCTCAGTTCAGACAGCTCCTGGACGTTCCCCACTCGGAACCCGGTAGCACTGTTTGACGCTATTTTCCCAATCTCCTCAGAGTCGATGTTCTTCACGCCCACGGCAAACACTTTGACACCTTTCTGGGTGAGTGCCAGGCTGGCCTCCTGGGCATCCTCCACCGACTTTCCACCCGTGATCACAAAGGCGATCTGAGGGACCCTCTGATCCAGGCGGCTGCCCGCCTCCGGCACAAAGTGATTCAGCCGCAGGTGCTCGATGCCCACCTTGGTGTTGGCGTGTCTCCCCCCTTTGTAGACCACTTTGTTGATGGCATCAATAATCTGCTCCTTGGTAGAAAAGTCCTTCAGGAAGAACTCATCGGTGGGGTCGGAGTTGTACTGAACCAGCCCAACTTGAATGGAGTCACCCCCCTCATACAGAGTGTCCACAATTTCAGACACGAAACGGAGCACTTCCTGGAAACTGTCCCTCCTGAAATTGATGGAGCCATCCAACAGGAACACAATGTCTGCTTTCTTTTTCTCTAAAAATGGTTAAAATGGAAATGAGAAATTTGGTTTCCATATCCACAACAAATACACAATGTGTAAAGTAGTTGGAATAAGACATTCCCATAACATATTCACAGTGAACACCTTTGCTTTATTCCTTGCCTCAGTAGTTCCTAAATTAACACCCAACATGATGCTAAAAACAAGAAGATAAATGATAAATCATCTGAATGAAAAGATAAGAGACCTCTCTTTCTGTCAAATAAATAAATGGAATCTTCAAGGAAAAATAAAACTTGTTAAAAAAAAAAAAAAGATAACTGATGACGTGCTCTGTAGTTACAGGTCCCACGGGTCATACCTGGCCGTGAGGGAGAAGGTACGTCCACTCCTGGAGGTGCAGGCGTGACCCCAGAGGGTCCAAAGGCGTGCATGACCCTGTCTTCTATGCTGGGGAGCTCTTTGAACTCTCGCACTGTGAAGATGAGCCTGGGGTCGTTGGTGATGGTCTGTAGCTCCGTTCTGTCGATATTTCGGTCTCCTACTCCTAAACTCACAATCCCTGAGGAGCTAATCACCTGTGAAAACCTGGAAATATCATCCTGGGATTTTCCACCCAAAAAGAGAACCAGGTGTTGGGGCACCCCGTCTTCTATCCGGCTCCCAGCAGACTTAACAAAGAGGTTTCTTGCCACAAATTCCAGAGCTTTGCCAGTGTTCAGTGGGGACCCCCCTCTGAACCTCAGGCGACGTAAGGCATCAAGCACAGCAGCCTGGGATTTATGGGTCTTCAGGAAGAATTCTGGAAAGACTTCATTGCTGAATTGTACAACCCCGATCCTTACTTTATTGGGGCCGATGTTGAGTCTGCGAACGATCTTGATAACAAAGTCCCGAATATGTGCAACGTCATCAGGCTTGATGCTGTCAGAGCTATCAATTAGGAAGACAATGTCTGCAGCATCGCTCTCAATATCTGTGGGTAGAAAGAAAAGAAGAGGAAAACTCGGTACACAACTGGTTGTTTCTCTGGTTTTATTTCTGCTTGTGTTTCTGAACTTTGCCTTCCATTGCACATTATTAACTAACATTATAATTATAAGCTGAGGTACATGTGCTTATCTCTTGAGCTTTTTAAAATTAATCACTAAAGTTTGGGCCTTTTCCACAAAAATAGTTTCTGCTTTTTGAATTATTCGAAGTTCTCCAAAACTTTCTACATTTACTCTATTTTGATTTTGGCTTTGCGGTCTGGGTTACAACTCGTTTTAAAAAAAAAAATGTTAAAAGAATTTAGAAACAGGATTATCAGAATCTACAGAATTATGAGCTGTTATTACAGAAGGGATCAAGATCACCCAGAGCAACATCTTTGGTGTACAAGGAGAGAGAGACAACTGAGGTCAAAGGGCCTCTCTGTCCACCACTCACATAGGGACACCTGAATGCCAACTCTCTCCCAGTGTGCCACAACAGCTCCCCATGTGATTGACTCATGGGATTTCTTCCTGCCTAGCATTTGCACAATTTTTTGTCTTCATTGTTATTTTCCCTATTTTCTTTATATGAATCAATCCATTTTTAACTACAAAACTAATCAAAAAGTCCTGGGAAAGATGAATCATGTTTTCCTTTTAGTTAGAATTCTAGGTCCTTTTGGTTGTCATTTTATTGAGCTACTCATACATTGCCACTCAACAAATTCAGCCTCTTTGCCTCATAAATCCCTCGTCTACTTGTAATGGAAACACAGCACAGCAAAAGCTGAGCAAGTCATGGAATTGAGCCATTAATATTAAGAAAGAGAAAAGCTGGACCAGTACACACATCCAGGCCTTGGGTTCTCCTGTAGAATACAAAAGATTTCACAGGACGTCAACACCAGAATCATACGTACATATACAGTGACAAAAAGAAGACAAAAAGAACCAAACACCTGCCATCCTGGCTAATAGGAATGACTGTCGCTTCTTTACCAATTACAGCTTTAGCCATAGGATGTAGAAAGATACCTAATCACAGAATTACTTTCACTGCTTGACAATATCTGATCCAGGCCAAATTGCCGTTTCCTTCAGGCTTCCACAAAACTGCCTACCACGAACTCAAATTCTATCCTAAGTCCATTCTAACGCCCTCTTACTGAGATGCTCCATGGTTCCCCACCATGTGCATCTTCCCTCCTTTCAACAAGCAATAGACATAACTACTTCAATGTCAGGTGCCCCTTTATTTTATTTTAACTTATCATGAGCTCCATGGACCTCTGAACTTATTATATTTTTATATCGAAAAAAAAAAAAAGAGAACAGAACAGAGAACAACAAACAGCCCATCTTACCTGGAGAAGGATAGCGAGTACTGGCCAGGATCCTCTGTATCTGTTCTGAAGTTAGGGTTGTGATGGGGGTCAGCAGTTTCTGCTCTAGGCTGGGCAGTTCCCGGAATGTGCTCACTGAGAACACATATTCAGGGCTCAGGGAGATCTTAACCAACTCTTCCTGGTCTGCATTCTTTGCAACGGTAAACGGTGCCACACCAGACTGCTTGAGCTCCGCTGCAGAATCGTCTACCTCATCATCAGACTTCCCAGATGAAATGAGGACCAGGAACTGAGGGACACCCTCTTCAATCCGGCTTCCCAGGGGCCTCTTGAAGATATTCCTTGACACGTACTCCAGGGCACCCCCAATGTTGATTTGCCTCCCACCTTTGGGCCTCAGCCGCCTCACTGCATTCTGTACTTCATCTTTACTGGAATGTGCATTCAGCAGGAATTCCACCCTGGGATCCTCGCTGAACTGGATGACTGCCACTCGAGTCGTGTCAAAGCCCACGTCCAGGTAGTCAACCAGCCTCTCAATGAGAGTGCGGATGTACTGAAATTCAGGACCAGCACTTTGGGACCCATCAATGAGAAAGACCACATCCTTCTTGCTTCCAACACCTGTGAATCACATGTCATCACAGGCTTCAGCTTTGTGAGCACCAAATTCTTAGTGTTAGTGGATCACCTCCCAGTGTGTCATGGAACCACCACCCAACAGGCAAGGTACCTTTATTCTGACTATTCTAGTTAAAATACAGATTAGGGTGAGTTCGGAGGGAATCGGTAAAGATTTAGATAACTCTTTTAAAAGGAGATTGAGGCACTGCTGGAAGGGGAAGCAGGCATCAAGAGACAGTCGTTAAGAAAGAAGAAGAAGTGAAGTGTGTTTATCCAGAAGGGAATCATCCTTTCCATCCTTGGTGGAGAAGCAATGAGGCAGGAAAGAGAATGGTGGATGGTGCCCCTGAGTAAGTGAGAGGGGCAGATGCCCAGGAGGCAGAGACAGCTCCCCTGGGAGCAGGTGGGGCCAAGATATAGACAGCAGTGCTGAAAAGAAGGAAAGTGTA
The DNA here is from genome assembly GCA_003697995.1 of Taxidea taxus jeffersonii. Classification (NCBI taxonomy): domain Eukaryota; kingdom Metazoa; phylum Chordata; class Mammalia; order Carnivora; family Mustelidae; genus Taxidea; species Taxidea taxus. The sequence goes on from RCUC01083597.1 coordinate 5,786, forward strand.
GAGGTAGGAGGATAGGAAGAAGGCAAAGGTAGAAAATAGTCATTTTGAAGAGTGGGAGAGCAAATATGCTGTAGAAATAAATGCTCGTATTTAAAGTAAAGAAGTCACATGTGCACTATGACACTATTTCCAAAGTGCATTCTTGAGAACCGTGGTACCCACGGTGCACCATATAGAAGGACCTTGCAGTCACATACATTTTGGAAATGTGGCATTCTCTTACTGAGTTGGAGACATGCAATACACATCAACTGGGGTGAGGGGAACCTCTTTCGCTTTGTTTATCCCACTGTTTCCCAGATTAATTTCACCACAAACCCTTTAGAACATTCCACAGAAGCCTGTGAGGCATACTGTACTCTGTTCTGGACACCAGCAAAGAAAAGCCAGCCCTTCCCAGCTGCACCATGTCGGTCGTCCTCACCACCTTCACCCAAAGGGCACCATATCCAGCATATGACTGTTGTCTCCCTTGCTTCTACATTTCCCTTCCTTTTTTCCCCTCTGCCTTTCCTTTCCCCCCGCTCTCCACACCATGAAGCCTCAGAGGGCACTCTGTAGAAGGTAAGCCACAAGACAGTAAGGATGCTGCTGCCTCCTCAGTACTGCAACCCTCTCTACCAAGTGCCAAGTGCAGGCAGGTCCGCGGTGGGGACTATAAGGAGGAATATATCTCAGCCCTCTTCATTCTCAGTGGCCAGGCTCCTACTGATTTCTAGCTTATTATAACCAGGACTACAAAAGCAGGACAGGAAAGATGAAATAGAATGGACTGCAGTTATAAGAGCAAGATGTACTCCTGCCAATTAAGACATTTACTTCTCAACACCAGCCACATTTAAGAACAGTCATCACACTTCAGCTCTGGAAATACCAATATTTCAGAGACTGTGCCCCAGCTTGAGGGACCCTGTGGTCATGTCCCCTCCCTGATCAGAGAAGGCTGCCAGGGACAGCTTAGAACTAATATTGAGCTGGTGTCATCAATGAGATGGCCCCATTCCTCCCAATATTATGCAGACACCTCTACATAGACTTAGGGGTCGGCACTCTTCAAAACTTTAATTTGACCCAAAACATGAATTGTAGCATGTCCCCAACCCCCCTCCCACTTCTGGCCACTGAGACCAAAGGCATATGGCCCCTAATTCTTCATGAAAGGCCAGTTTTCACCCAATATGGCAGAAAAAAAAACAGAGAACACTTCAGAGCCCATAGTCCAAACAAGTAGCCCCAGCAGTTTCTAGGAATAATGACCCAAGGAATGCCCTCCTTACCCGGGCTTGTTGGGGGGAGAAAAACTGGCTGCAACCTTCTTAGTTCTTCCCGGTTGAGCTGGATGACTCTGTCGGAGATCACGGGCTGGATGGTCCCCAGCTGCCGGAAGGTAGGAATGGCCACGGCAAAGTCGGGGATGAAAGAGATGGTCTGCATCTCTGTGATGTCAGCATTTCCAATGCCGATACCAATGGGCACTGCCCCTCCCCTCTTCAGGATGACCGAGGGAGCCCTCACGTCATCCCCAGACCTGTCTGCTGTGAGGACAATCAGGAGCTGGGGGACACCTTCTGCTATCCTGCTTCCAGCTGAGCTAATCAGGATATTCCTCAGGACGAAGTCCAGGGCAGCCCCAGTGTTGGGGGTTGGCCCTCCCAGTAGGTTCAGCCTGCGTACAGCACTGATCACACTCTGCTGATCCATGTAGGAATTTAGGTAGAACTCAGGTCTGGTCCGGTCACTGTACTGTACCACAGCCACACGAACCCGGTCCGGGCCTACATCCAGGCTCTCCACCACTCTCTGGACAAATTCTTTCAACAGAGGGAAGCCGCTCCTGACGCCCTCGGAGCCATCAATCAGAAATACCACATCCTTTTCACCTGAAACTGGGAGGGAGACAGCCTCAATGACACAAGGGACCCAAAGGGATCATCTACTATGGGTCATGATTGGGTTGCATTATGGCTATCCAATTCAGCTATCCAATTCAGAATCCTCAGACCTTATGGAGGGGGTTTTACAGGTATGATTACATGAAGTGTTTGGGGGATGAGGAAATTATCCTGGATTATCCAAGTAGACTCAGTATAATCAATCATGTATCTTTCTAAGAGGGAGATAAGGTGATGAGCGTTTAAGGAGAAGCTCTAAGGGAGAAAGCAGAGGCCAGAGAAGAAGAAGAGGCTCTGTTTCTGCTTTGCAGATGCAGGTAGGGACCCCAAGCCAAGGAGTGCAGGTCGCACAAGACCAGGGAATGCACTAGCCATGAGAACCTCCACAAGGAATACAATCTGGTTGACACCTTGCTTTTAGCCCAGTGAAACTGGTTTTGGATTGCTCACCTCTAAAACTAGAAGACAATGAATCCATTTTCTTTTAAGCCACTAAGTTTATGGTAATTTGTTACTGCAGAAATCAAAAATGAAGACAGCAATATAGAGAGGTGATAGATAGATAGATGATAGATAGATAGATAGATGATAGCCCTTTATTTTAGAACTTCTTGATGCTTGAGCAGCATTGTCAATTTTCAAAGGTATACTCAGGAAACAGTGTTGGGTGGAGAGACAGGATGGCAGAACCCACATAACCAGAAGCACATTACATAGATGGGAGCTCTCGAATGATTTGCTGTAAGTCATAGTGGATCAATGGGGAAAATTGGAGACCAGATGTCAGGCTTATAGTTCAAAACCAGCAGTGTATGTCTGAAGAATCAATGCAAAAGTACTAAATTATCAGTTTTCAATAAAAAGATTTATACTTGAAATTACTCTTTTCACTGCATTTTTATCAACAAATGGAAAGAGGTTAAACAAAGTCATGGTAACACAGATCAGCAGTTGGAAATTCCAGTGCTGCGATTATGGTGGAAATTTGACCACCTCTCATCACACCTTATATTCTTGATGAATGAGTTGTGGATGAATAACAGCACAGTGAGACACACTTAAGGTAAGACATTAGAGGACTACTAAGCTGTAGACTGTTTTAGCTATAACGCACCCATGGTATGTGGCTTCTATTAGGCATAGTATAAAAATAGTGTTTGTAAAAGGATTCTTAACTCTTAATGTGTCTAAATCTTTATCATCTAATTATGAAATGTCTACTTAATTATGAAATATTCTAATGTCACCCTGATTCTCCTGATTTGCCCTGAGAGCAGTTAGACAATAAAGTAGGAGAAGAAAGAGCCATCAGCCTATCATCCTCATGCATTGCAGAACTGGGTTGTGGAAGCAAACGGAACATCTGTGCCATACCTGGTGCCGGTGCCCCATTGTGCACCGATTTTAAGAGGTTGACGATCTGAGGTTGAAGGTCTCCAATCTTGGGAAGCGACTCGGCGGCCAGGATGAAGACAGGAGAAGGCACCATCAGCTCCAGCTCAGCAGGATCTGCGTTCTTGGCCTGCAGTACGAAAGTCACCACCCCGCTCTGCTTCAGGTTGAGTGCAGGGGTGTCCAGACGATCCGATGACCTCCCCGCAACCAGCAGCACCAGGAACTGAAGCACTCCATCCTCGATCCGGCTTCCCGCAGACTTCACAAAAATGTACCTCTGTGCGTAGTCCAGTGCATAGCCCAGATTGAGGGTTTTGCCCGTCTTGATCTTCATTCTCTTGATAAGACTCAGGATTTCAGGTTTATTCTGGTGCTCATCAAAACGGGACTCCACCCTGACGTCATCGCTGTACTGAGCCACTGCAATCCGGGTCCCCTCCGGTTTCACATCAAGCTCATCAATAACCTTGTAGAGAAAGTCACGGACAGCAGGAAACTGGCCCGCAAGGTTGGCTGAGCCATCAAAGAGGAATAGAATGTCTCGTTTGCTTTCTACAACAGAAGTAGGTTGGGACACAGTGAGGGAGGAGAACATAACCAGCACCGATGTGACTTCAGCCCAGCACCACTAGCATTTGGTCATGGGAGGTCATGCAATCATCTGATGATCACTGTACCAGCAAGGAAGGAGAAAACCCACTATCAGAACCTGAAGCATGGGGTGCCTAGGTGGCTCAGTAGGTTAAGCCTCTGCCTTTGGCTCAGGTCATGATCTCAGAGTCCTGGGATCGAGCCCCACATTGGGCTCTCAGCTCAGCAAGGAGCCTGCTTCCCCACCTCTCTCTGCCTTCTGCTCTGCCTTCTTGAGATCTCTCTCTCTCTCTCTCTCTCTGTCAAATAAATAAATAAATAAATAATCTTAAAAAAAAAAAAAACTAAAGCACCAGCTGTAGTTAAAATGTCCCATTTCAAAGCAGTGCCTGTTCGCAAAGGCCTCGAACTGGATGGGTCTACTCAATCCAGTATCATGCTTCTTCAACAAAGCAAGACAATGGGAGCCCCAGAGGGTCCTATTCTTGCATCAGGAGGTCATCACTCTAGAAGAAGAGTGTTTTCCAACTGTTATAAATTAAACTACTTAAAATGTGGTCCTGGTCATCCTTTTGCTTAAAAATTGACCCATCTCTAGCAACAAAGGCTGACATGGGTTAACCACCCAAGGAGAACTAACTGAGTTGACACCTATCCACTCTAACTGGATTATCTTTTCCTAACTTTGAGGTTATGGGCTAGGACCCCAAAGAGTGCCCATCATTACTCTGGGTCACCCTGTCCATCAGTGCATCCTAATCTGCGGTACTTAGCCAACAGAAAACAGGAAGGACAGCCCATAGGGGGCTACAACATGTCATGTGAGCATTATTTTCAGCTCAAAGAAATTCTCAGAGGTATTTTGATTAGGTTTCAGTTGTCTCAGTCTTGCTCCCCGTCTGTGTGATCTCAGCAGGCTGGTAGAGCCGATGTGTTGGAATCTCACCACCATACTAATTTGCAGTGACAGCAATAGTCCAGACTTCCTTTGGAAATCATTCTCTCATCACATCAATATGCGGCCCTTGTTGGGCTTCTCAAAAAAAATAAATAATTTTCTACCTTCAGCGGATTTTGAATATTTCTTTAAAAATCATATAAATAAAATAATTGCCATTTTTAAATGACCCTGATGCATTCTCCCATATGAAAGGGATGCCATCTCTCTCCCTCTCACTTCTATCTGGATCTGTGCTCCAGAAACTTCTCAGGCACTGGGACAAAAAAAGAGGGGTGGCGGTAAGATGGGAGGAATAGCAGCTGGATGTCCTAGACTTCCTTTTGTAAATGAACACCATTTAGACAGAGGATCTAAACTTGCTGGCACGGTGTCTCAAGCCCCCATCCAAAACACTTGGACCACAGATGCCCAGTCTTCGTTCTATAGCTCCGCAGGCTCTCGAGCTCAGGCTGGGCCACCTGTCCTCCCCTGGGGGGAGGTGTTGAGGGAAGGGAGCCCGGAACAGTCCGGGAGCTTTACCTGGCTGGGCGAGCGGGACCTCCTCCACCCCTCCACTAACATAAGTGGTCAGGGGCTGAATCAGCTGCTGAGGCAAAGCTGGCAGGGAGCTGAAATCATCCATGAGATACACCAGGCTTGGGTTAAAAGCCATCTGCTCAAGTTCTGCCTTATTCGCCCGGCCAGCCCCCACACAGAAGGTGAGGACCCCCGCACGCGCTAGCGCATTGGCGGCAGGCAAGTAGGCGTCCTCGGACTGCCCGGCTGTAAGCAGGAGCAAGAGCTGCGGCACGTGTTCGTTGATCCTGCTGCCGCCAGCTTCGGTGAAGTGGTGGGCGTGCACGTAGCTCAGGGCCGAGCCCGTGTTCAGGCCTGACCCCCCCTTGAGCTGCAGCTGCCTCACATGGGCCAGCAAATCTGACTTGGCCTGGTATGTGTTTAGGGAGAACTCCGTTACTGGAGTGTCACTAAATTGCACTAAACCAACACGAATATTGTCGCCTCCAACATCAAGGCTGTTAACTACGTTCGTGACAAAGTCCCGCACATAAGGGAAATTGGCCTTTCCGACGTTGAGCGATCCATCCAAAAGAAAGATGATATCCCTTTTGTTTACGTGAACTGCAGTGAAGCACAGAAAACAGAGTGAGACATACACAACCGCCAGGGGCACTCCATGTGTGCCCACACCATGGGCACACATGCCAACATTTAGAACACACAGACAGTCGGTGAGGCAAAGCGTGTCCGGCTCATCAAATATGGCAGAAGGCGGCATATTTTCCTCTTGTGGTGGCTGGGGTGTGTGAGACGTATCAGTAGCCAAGTTGATGACACCAAGTTGGCTCGTGGAGAGAGAGAGTGCCAAAGGGAGAGTGTTTGCAACCAACAAAAATGATCAGAATCCTTGAAGCAGAACCTTTCTTCCCTGGAAGGGAAGTGACCAGCATGCCCTGCATTTCCACCTCACTCGGGTTTAGGACTGTGGTCGCAGCCAGGCTTACATGGGGGAACACTGGGTCCCCCAGAGTTCCCCTCTACACATTTGCAGAGAGAACTCCACTTACAGATAGGTTAGAAGTGTTAGCCCAAGTCACCTGAGAAGACGAGTTCCTGAAGGCTAGGGAAAAAAATAATAAAACTGCTGTTCTCCTCCTGAAGTATTCTTAGGATGACCCCTTTGTCATTCTTTCTTGGTTCCCTTCTGTTGGGAGTCACGGCATTGCCTGGCAATAATCCCATGGGGCACCCTTGGGAATTCCTCCAGAGGGAGAGAATAGGATCATGGAAATGTGTTAGGACGCAAAAAGATTATTTGGCATGCTTGGCTGAGGATAGGCACATGAAGATTCAAAAGAACAGTTCTCAAATTACAGAATTTGTAGCAGCACGCTTAGGAATACATGTCTTTAAAAAAAAAATCTCTTCCATCTCGTCCCTGGTGTCTCACTAAAATTTCAACCTGATGACTAATTTTATCCTGTGTCCTATCAAATGGCTTTGGCTCTGAGAGTGTGGACTGGAAGCCTGAAGGAAGAAAGAGAGAGAGATTGGCTTTCAGAAGAGCAAAGAGCCTGAGGAGAAAGCAAGCATCATGCAACATATGGGTCATGCATCTGACAGTCTTCCAGTGGTGAAGTTGTGAGGCAGAAAAGCTTGCCCCCATGATATTCATCTTCGTTAAGGACGGCGAACTGTACCCAACCAGTGTGTGAGCTCA
>RCUC01083616.1:0-13107 GCA_003697995.1 Taxidea taxus jeffersonii
TTAAGCGTAGCTATTCCATTTTAAATGCAATATCCTTGCAGAGACCAGAGATCTTAATTTTTTTAAATATAGCTGAGTATTTTAATTATGAATGTACTTGCATATTCTCAGCATACTTCATTATTTATGTAGCTGGTGAAAAAGCTTTTTAATTAAATAGCATGCTGGCAATCCGTTGTGAAATGTATAGATGTAGGTTTTCCTTGCATTAAAGAACTAAATACACACACGAAACACGGGCCAGCACGCATACTTTAATCACCATGAGGTATTTGTTTCTGAAGGATCTTAACATTTGACCAATTTCTTCATTGGTAACAAAATAAATAGTGTAATTTTCCAGCACTCTGCATGGCTATTCACATTTAATGCACTCAATTAATTTGGAGATGGAGTAGAGCGATGGTTCTCAAAGTGGGGTCCCCACACCTGCAGCAGCGGCATCACCCGGGAACTTCTTAGAATTGCAAAATATGGAGCCCCAGACCAGGCCCACTGAATCAGTGATTCTGGGCATCAGGGGGTTACCCTCTGCTATCACAAGCCCTCCAGGTGACCCCGATGCAGGCTAAGGTTGGAGAACCATGGGGAAGCGTTCTGCCTTGTGGTGCTGGCCGTCTAGTTTCACACCCCCGGGGCCCCTGCTTCCATACCCCCCATCCAAAAAGTGCCCGTTGAGGATTCTTGCTCCTTTAAGGTTTAAAGGGTCTGAGGTCCTCCGAGTTTCGAAGAGCTTAAAAAGCATCATCGCGAGTAAAATATTTGAAGCCCGACATGGTTGGAAGTTGCCCATCAGTATCCGGTGCATACTCACCAATTTTGACGAAACGGATCCTAGGACTCAACTCATGCTTTGCCATTCTCTCCTTTCCCGCAACAAAAAGGCTCTGACCTTAGAGCTCCGGCTCATGCCTCATTGTGTCGCAGGCTGTGGTGCCAGCCGTCTTCCAGGGACACCCCATGCCCTTGTCAAGGCCAATGACCAGGCTGCATTGCCTCGCCCGGCCGGGGGAGCTGAGACCAGGAGGCAGAGTGATTTGGAGAAGGCCACAAAGGGAGCCAGCGCCCGAGTTAGCTAGCACCAATAGCCGCCCCCGGCTCCCTGCTCTGTGCTTTGTCTTCTCAATGAACAAAGCTGCTTCTTAAGTACACATAAGCCAAACTGCCTTTCAAATTGCAGCCATCTACTTGGAGTTCAGATTTGCACAGCATGACATGAATTGGGCTGCAAATTATGCAGAAAACAGCCATCATATCCATCTGTGATGTCAGAATCCACCAGTACAATGTGACCTGGTAGTATCCGGGAGAGGAGAAGTGTATTGGGTCTGATTCTTTCCCTATGCAGTATGATGAATATCCTCCCGGCTGCATTTGGCCCAGAGTGAAAAGGTTAAATATGATTGAGGTTATGCCTGTGATATGCGCAAGAACAGATTTCACTTCCAAGGGTGCAGGCGATTAGATTTTTTTCTTTTTAATGGTAGAGTAACTAGAAAAAGAAAACACACAAATACACTCATACCTAATGGTAAACTGAATTTATTTCCTCTTGGAAAACAATTCCAGTCATCTCCAGGTTCAGACCGCAGAGTAAACATTAATAACAGTAACATACAGGTTAGTTCAACTGATTCAAGAATTTGGCTGTGTGAAATCATTAAGGAAAACCTTGAACACTCAAAGCTTCAAATGTATCCAGGAAAAAAAAAAAATCTTTGACAGTCTACATAACAACTATTGCATATATAGTGATGCTACCTGTCACATTGCAAGGCTTACAAATATATATACGGGCCTTATCCAGCTGTGGGGTTCTGTTCGGCGAGAACATCTCTTCGTGGTCTGTGAGAATCTCCAGCAATAAAAAATAGTCTTGGATTTAACCGTTGATATACCAAAAGAGAAATTCTAGGCTTAAGTGGAAATAAAAGGAAGTCCAAACAGAGTCTTATTTTGATCTGTCTTCCTCAAAAATACTTTCTCTTAAGCCATTTTGCTCACATTTTTTTTTTTTAATCTTGCCTGAATAGGGCCCAAGTCCACTCGTCTTTATAAGACCATCTTAGTATCAGACGACATAATACATGTGCAACACTTTATATACAAGGAGTCTATCTGGTGCTCAAAAGTTCAAACACATGAACATCCAACAGTTTTGATAATACAAGTTTTATGGTACAATACAATGTTTCTGAATATTATACATTAACAATGAACGTTTCGTGCAAAGAGTAAAACATGTTCCCTTTTTGTGCCACAAAAGTCATTCTCCTTGAGAGACCGCATTTGCACTAACTGCTGTGTTGGGTCATCGTATGGTTCTGTAATAAAAAAGAAAGAGGGGAAAAAAAAACTTAAGTGACTTATTGTCATCAGACAGAGGATCTATACATGCTGGTTCACTGATAAAAACGTGACTGTGTTTCTGCACCCCACCCTCAAGGGGGTGTTCGTGGGGACCCCCGGTGAGTACCAGGGGGGAGAGGTAGGGCCAGGGGCCTATGGGAGGTGAGATGACTGGCCTGTACCTTTCCTTTTTTCTTGGCCTCGGTCAGCCTTCCCTGAATCCCCTCCCACCTTCCATCATCTCTTCTTAATCAAAGTAGGACCTGTTTTTCAAAGACCGGGGTAGCACGATTTTAACAGTTTTCTTTATCTCTGTGTTATTTCCCTTACAAAAGCTTTTGGTCTCACCACTCTTAGATGGGAACATCTTGTCTGCAGAGGCTCTATCTGTGGCTGAATGTGGCCTTTACAGTCCAGGGCTGCCTGGCCAATAACCCGCAGAGGGGGCAAGATGCTTCTCCCGCTCCTTTTCTAGGGTGGGCTTGGGGCCGTCACTCCAAGGCTCAAGAACACATCAGAGCGGCTGCAATGACCCCCAAGCCCAGCGGAAGCCGCCTTTGTGGTACTTGGGTTGTCTCCTTTTCATCCACATAGCACGTTCCCTTTCTGAGTGGACACCCCCCTTCTCAACGGTGAGAGGCCAACTGTATACACAGACCTGCAGCCTACAATGAGGGCTGGCCCCAGACCCAGGGCATTCTGCTGGTGGCCTGATTTGCCCCTTCCCTCCTCTGCATTTCCCAAGCCAGGATCTCCCACTTGTCAGCTTATACACCGTCCTCTGCCCCATCCCTTCTGCTCAGAACCTGGACGTCTAGCTCAGAATACAACCACTTCCACGTTCATCCCATTGAAAACCGAGTTCTCCCTCCTCTGATTTCCTCCTGGTTTATACTACTCAGAGTGCACATCTTAGGTCTTCTGGTTATTTGCAGGCCTGGCTCTTTCCTTAGGTCAGAAATTCTGGTGTCCATTCATTTATTCATTGCTTCACAAACATCTGTTGAACACGTGTATCGCCACCTGGCATGGCCCTCAGCAACGCCCTCATCGTAAAGACCCGGCCAAATGAATAACTGACTAGCTAGGCAAGGGCTATTGAAGGGCACAGGATGGCCCCTGGTTGACGCCTTCCAAATGTGCACAGTCTGAAGAAGAAAGTCACATGGCCACAAAATGACAAGGCAATATGGCAGGATCAGATCTGAAATGAACATAGAAATGCCATGACTACACCTAACCCTGCCTAGCCTTTGGAGAAGGCTTTGCAGTGGAGGTAATACATGACATTTGAGTTGAGGCTGGAAACATGAGAACGCATTGGGCACTCCAAGCCAACACATTCACATGAGCAAAGGCAATGAAGCAAGAATACACAAGGTATGTTCTTGGACCTGCAACTCCTTCGGGTTGGACGGAGTCTCCTAAGGTGTCCTGAACCAAGAGTACGGATGAGAAAGGAAGACAGAGGGTAGTTCAGGGTCAGATTGTGAAGAAACTTTTGTACCTTGCTAAGGAGTTCAGACTTTGTCATGGAGGTGAAGCGCAGCCATGGAAGTTTTTTAAGCAGCGCTTTTAAGCCTTAAAGATCTTTGTTATCTCTTCATTGCCCACAACTAGCAAACTGCCTTCTCTGTGCACACTTGCTGAATGACCACACGCCTGCCCAGTCAGGGCTGAGAGCGCCAATGAGGGAGATGGGAGATTTGTGACAAGGACGCAGGCTTTCCATTCTCTGTTTCAAACTTAGCCCATTTTTGAATCCTGACAACAAATAAGGATGAGGAACATTATGTCACTCTCTTGTTGAAAACAAACCTATTTTTATTAATTCAGTGATTCAGCTGGATCTTTTTTCCTTCTTAGGAGCACTAGCCTAATAGTACATATGGAACAGTTTTTATGCCAATCCTCTTTTTCTTTGTATTGATTTCTAAATACTTCTGAAAATTGTCTTTCACCAACAGGTAGACAGAAAGGGTAATCAAAATACTGATGAGACTACTTTCTTAAAAATAAACACAATGGTGATGGGAGAGCTTATGAACAACAGAAATCTCATTTGCTCAAAATATCATATCTGAGCTTTATACCCTTTGTTATCTCAAAGAGTCAAGTCTGATCAGGTTTTTCATTGGTGACAAAAGTTACCTAAATGATAGGACAGTGATGGGTGATGGGAAATTTTTTTTTAAACCATAATCAAAGCTTAAAAAAAATCGATTTAATAACATTAGTTTTAAATGTGTAAGTGCTTACAATAGACATTCTGCATTCAATAGGATTCTAGAGGTTAATAAAGGAAGATATATCGCAGTGTCTCCAGTGTTTTTTGTGTGTGTCTCTACTGAGATACCACAAAAACAAGAACCTAACACAAATCGGCTGTAATAGTTGGCAACAGTTGTGTCTCAGACATTTTCATCCTAAACCAGAGCCATACAAGCCTCTTCAGAGGTGCAGGGAAATGAATGAATACATATGAGTCACTTACTGCAATGGACCAAAGTTGTTACTATAAAGGAGTTACGCTTTGCATATTAAGAGAGAAGAAGATAAATCATTTGAGAGAAGGACAAGATTATGGCTTGTGAAATTCAAGCTTACGCAAAAATAAAGAGGCCTAATATAAATGATGTCTAAATGGGAAATCTGGCGTGAAACATGGTAAAGGCAGGTCTCTTGGCGTGGAGATGCTTGCATACCACTGAGATCAATTATTGCCATTTTTTCCCCTCCTCCCACCCCATTTTTTTTTTTTTTTCTCCAGCTCAAATGAGGGCTGAGTAAGTCCGGGTGACCCCAGCCTATCCTGGTGTCCACCACTGGTAGTGATTGTCAAGATGGGAAAGGGGGATCCCGCTAAGTGGTCTTGGGGTAATGGGCATATTTGCCTTGAAAACAAAAGAAAACCAATCCTCAAAGGCTTTCCTCACCACCTTTGGGGACCCCTGGGCTATGTCTGTTCTCCTCCCCCAGGTTTTATTCTGAGTCACTGAAAAGAGAAATGGCCCAATTTCATTTTCTGAAGGAAGAAGGAATGAACTGCACAGGTTGGGTTGGCTTTCAGGGGTTGGAGAGAACAGACTGGGACAGAGTTTCTAGACTTTGCTGAGGATCCTCCGGTAAGAGAAACAGGAAGTTGCTCATTGGGAGCCTTCTGTGTTTTTTGTTTTTTCTTTAACTCCTAGACATGATTTCTTTAGAAAGGGAGAAAAAGGGAGCAAGTGGGAAAGATGAAGGGACGCACTAAGCGCAAAGCGAGGGTAGGCCACGAGCATGGTTCCCGCTTGTTTGGGCTCTTTCCCTGACATGGAGCCGGTCCCCAGTGACCGCAGCACAGATGTGGATGCCCAGCGAGGAGAGGAGGCTGCCGGGCCAGCAGCAAGCAGCCCTCTCCACCCGAGAGCTCCTGCTCTTCACGTCCAGGGGAAACCCCAACACCAGAACAAAGCAGTGGGTCATCTCACCACTTTCACATGGCGATTCACAGTCCCCAAAGCACCTGAATGCAGTGACAGCTTCTGAGGAAAAAGATCTGTTCCAGGAAAGGGAAAGTGTTTTACGTAATCGAGGAGAACATCAGCGCGAGTCCATGGGGGTATGTGAGGGGGTGACGACAGAAAAGGAAGTGGGAAGAGAAGAAAACGTCTGAAATCCCACAGAGAGCCATATTCTACTCTGCAAAAGGCCATCTCTTGGAGACCCCATGTCTAAGTAACTGAAAATTGCAAACCGTTAATCCCAGTTATGAGCAGTCGTTTTACACGAGGGGGGCCTATGCTAAAACAAAACAAAAAAACCCACACAAAAAAACCCAAATCCACAGCACACCTTAAAGCTTAAAAGAAGATCCATCTAGGTAGGATGCCTTAATAGCAGGTATTGAAATAACAGGTTTCAAAAAAACGAAAGAACAAAACAAAACAAAAAAACCCCACAACACTCTGCTTACTGAAAAGGGCTCCATTTGGGAGGAGTGTGTTCTTTTTTTTTCCCTCTATAAATGTGAAATTAAACTTAGAAAGCTAAAAAACAGACAAGGACTTTCCAGATTCCCTTCTAGCACTATGTATTTCTTCTAAAATACGACATGCCTTTCATTTAACAAGACTGGAATTCTCATTTTGGGCTTGGCACTCTAACAAATGATTAATTCAGCCTCCTCTTTTCTGAGAGCTGACCACATTTACTGGTCAAACGGTTTAATCCTATTTAAAATGCAATCCAAGCAAAATATTTTTGAACAAAAATAAAACCCTGCAATCTCCCGAAACTGCTCACCTTGGCCAAGTTATCCCATTTTTCCTGTGATCTTGATGTGAATTGGAATATTTGCATCAATAACAATGATGGAGTGAACCTTTGGAGGAAAGCCAGGGAGAATCTACCTTCGCAGGGAGGAAAAATGAAGTCCCTGCCCCCAAAAGTTGTGCCCACAGATTGCCCTCGTTTGTCTAATATTTTGGCAGAGACCACGTCTCGCCTGTGCTTTGTAACTCTCTGTTGGCATCGGCAAAATGTTAAGTAGCAATGGTAATAAAAATAAAAACTGCATTTGAATGGAAGTTTTGTGTGATCTGTTGATTCAAAGATGTTAATCATTTTTACCATGACTTGTCTATTTATAGCCCTTTGTCTCGAACAAATTCTGACAAGCTTTTAAAACTAAGAAAAAGAGCCAGCATGCTATTTCAAAAAGGAATGAAAAGAAAAAAAAATAACAAGCTTTCCACTAATTCACCACGCCATTAGAATCCCGAATTTAAACTGCAGTTGTATTCAATTTAAATGAGATGTTTTCCAACCAGATGAAATAGTAGGGCAATTGTGGCTCTGTAACAATGCAAGGCGGGAAGAAATAAAAGAAATATAAAGATTAAATGTGGCTGTTTCTTTCAACAGATGGTGACAGCGCCTGGCAGCATGTTGTTTTTTCTTTAGTTGAAGAAAGCAAACATCCGTAATCAATCATCACTGATTAACTAATTATATTACCCTTCCTTTTATCACGAGGGTTGGACCTTTATCTGTAAACACTATGGATAATCTGTAGGCTTGGGTTTTTCCAGAGGCCTATGCCAGTACACACACAATCTGGCAGTTATAGGCTGCACGCAGAATCCCACTATTACCGTCCACCTTTAAGCCCTTACTGCTTTATTTATTTATTTATTTATTTATTTATTTAAACAAAAGCAATTGGTTTCCAACAGGCTGGATAATAAGTCTTTTGACCTGCATTCTTCTTTGACCCATTAAGGTCACCCCTGTGCTCGGGCATCTAGCTGACTTAGGAAATGCCTCCAAGTCCTACATTTCATCTCCTGCCCACTCAAAATAAAGCTTTCTTTAAATGTGTCTGTACGGGTCCCTGAAGGCCAAAGAGGCATCCCTGTAGTGGGCAATGGAGGGACAGAAGCTTCTGCCTTTATTAATGAATGCAGACCATTATGAGTCTGGCTGGCTCCTTCCCTGTTCCCAGAAGCATATACTGTACGTGACTTAAAATGCTAGAATATTGACACAAAGCGAGCCGGGCACCCCTAAGGAAAATTACTCCTTGGATATAATGTAGGCTCGTAACAGCTATTAGAGTACAAAATAAAACCCTCCGGGATCAAACTGACATATACCGCATTCCACCTAGTCCTCAAACATTAGAAGAATTTCTTTGTGAAGGCATTCTCAAGGACAGCATTAAACTGACTTTTGTAGCAATCTGCAACAGCTTTTTGGCTCAGAGCTTTTAGTACTAAATCTCTGGTTTGAATCAATACAAGTACTATATCTTCTACATTAATCAATACATTTGGTTCAATACATGTTCTATTAAATTATACTTTCTAATCAAGATTTTTACATTTCCACCCTCTCTCTTTTTCACCCCCAACTTCTTTTGCTAGTGAGACAGTTTTAAAAGTGTACAGAGCTAATGATGGCAGGATACGAGGTTATTTCCCCCACACTCTAGAGAAATACTATGGCGAGGGGCGGCCTTTAAGCCCCTTAATAAGGTTAACGGGATGCGAATGTAATAAATGAACATTTGCAAAGTCCCCACAACTACGAAAGTACTCTGAGTCTTAAATTAATTAAACATGAATTGCTATAGCTCTCGAAGCACCATCAGTAATGTTCTAAAAATAGACGCTGAAGACCCAAATCGTCCAAAAGTACCAGTCAGATACCATTTTGCCATCCAAAGTTCCCCTGTCCACAATCCATACACTTCTTGGCTGGAGAACTTCGGGGGAATTGTGTTTTCGTGGACTTCATCTGGTGACCAGCAGGAACACGTATGTGGGTATGTGCATTTTTGTAAGACCTAATATTTTAATGAATATTCTTTAAAAGATAGAAATGTAATATTTCCCAAAGTGCTTTGGGGTTCTAGAAAACATATTCATGGCCATTTTCATAGCCAGGGAAGTTGACTTATAATTTTGACTTTGGTAGGATTTACTAAAATGGGGTTCTACTCTTTTGTTTTGACATAATCAGTGGCATTTCAGAAACTATCATAATATGCTTTTGCCTCTTCCTTTAATGCCATGAATGTTGCATTTGTGATCATGTTTGCCCTGACAGAATTTCCCTTTTTATTTTTTTCATATGGTAATACTATCGCCATGAACTCACAGAGACTCTGATGCATTTTCTTCTGACATTTAACACTTCACATGGGCTTGGCCTGACATCTCAAAGCATTTTCCAGAAGACACCAAGATGAATTAAAGCAAAAGGTGAAACTGTCATCACAAGTGACCAGAAAAATATAAGATACTAATGATAGGAAAGGACCATTAGGTTATTTCATTTGTCCCCTTGCTGGAACAAAGTTGTTTCATAAAGTTTATACTCTAGGCTAATTTTCAATGGTTCAGGCAATGAAATTTCCATCACAACTCCCATAGGAAACAATTTCACATCTCAGTAAACTTCAGGGAGGAACATTTCTATTATTGTTGTTGTTCTTTGGACACTCACGCAAAATAAGCCTAGTAAAGGATGGTCTGAGATAACCTTGAAATACGTGGACATTGGCATGTTCATGACTTTATGTTCAGAAGTCTTAAACATATATTTGCAGCATTAAGTTCTATCTCATCCAAAGTAACCCAAAAGACAATCCAGTAAGTCATTTCTTAGTCATTATACACACTGTGTCACTTCGTTGCTTCGTTCTAAAGAGAAGCCTACAAATTAAATAGATTCTAGAAGGCCAGTGGGACTTGCCTTTCAACAGCCAACCTTGACACTATTGACATATTGGGCTGGACAATTCTTTGCCAGGGATGGGGGGTATCCCCTGCCCTGTTGGATATTTAGCAGCATCCCTGGCCTCTATCA
Source organism: Taxidea taxus jeffersonii (assembly GCA_003697995.1). Classification (NCBI taxonomy): domain Eukaryota; kingdom Metazoa; phylum Chordata; class Mammalia; order Carnivora; family Mustelidae; genus Taxidea; species Taxidea taxus. The sequence goes on from RCUC01083616.1 coordinate 9,703, forward strand.
TAAACAGGCCAGCTGTTGCAACCATTAATGTCTCTAGACATTGCCACATATTCCCTAGTGGGGAAAAAAAAAATCTCCCCCAACTGAAGACCACTGCTTTACAGTGTTCTGAAAACCCATTGAGCCTGTTGTGCCATGCTTGAGTATGCTTAGTCTTTAGTCCAAGAGGTGTCTCCTCCACCAAATTAAAAAAGCAAACAAACAAAAAGGATAGCAAAAGGGACACATATACTGCGTTGAACTATATCATATGGCATCTAAAACTATAGTCAATGGGTGAATCTTTAAAAAAAAAAAAAGGCGGGGGGTCGCCTGGGTGGCTTAGTCATTAAGCATCTATGTTCGGCTCAGGTCCTGCATCGGGCTTCTTGCTCAGCAGGAAGCCAACTTCTCCCTCTCCAGCTCCCTCTGCTGGTGTTCCCTCTTGCTGTATCGCTCTCTGTCAAATCAGTAAATAAAGTCTTTAAAAAATAAAAATAAAATATAGTCAATGGATGAGAATGGGCGATTGCAGAGAAATCGGGGAAAGGATATATAATGTCCTTTTAGATATATAATAAATGGTATTGCATGTATGAACACTTGAGTGTCTCCAGAAAACGTCTACTCTTTCACAACTTAACCATCCATGTACCATCAGTGAATAAAGGCAGTACATTTTCACGGCGATTAATCAACGTGCTGGTTTAGGAATATTTGTAATCTAACAAGGGATAAATATTGAACTCTGAAAATTAATTTTTAAGGTGTGGATAGTTGAACTATCTACTTTGAACAAACTGCACAGACATCATCCTTAATTTGCTGGTTTAGATTTAATAGCAGGAGACGATTATACCTGTGAGTAATGACTGCATCAGAGAACCAAAGACATGTTTTCAGAGCTGGGAGGGTCCTTGCAGCATCTGTTCCATTATCTCATTTTATAGATGAGGAAATTAAGACCCAGAGGGTATAAGCCAACTTTCAAGGTCTTATATCTCCTCCAGTGGCTCCGCTGGCTTTGGGCATGAAGCAATTGCTGAGTGACAGTGGTTGTATTCTAATCCCTGGGTTGGACCAGCAGCAGAGATGGCAGACACTCACCAACATTGGTGGACAGGGTGTTTTGGGCCATAGAGAAAGGACACCTCCCCTCTTATGAGAGAGGAGTCACATTTGCCTGGTGCTAGAGTGAGAAGGAGGAGGTTAGAACGGAATGAGGGGCTCCAGAGGGAGAGTAAGCATGAATCAGGCTGAGAGTCGATGGGTGTAGACTGTCTGGGAAAGGAAGTCATCTGTGGGGCTGGAGACCATTCAGGCTGGGCAGGGAGTGGGGACCCACTTGAAGAAGAGCCTATTTTCATTACAGGTGTTCTTTCTCACAATGGCAAACCAAGCTGGCAGAGCCTACGGTGGTTACCAATGTTGTAAGAATACCCACCTAATTCACTTAGCCTTGGTCTAATACGTTTTCAGAAGCCTAAGCAAAGACTGATTTTTAAAATAATGCCATGTCCAAATTGCTGATGTAGAACAATTTCTAGATTTTGACAATTAAACATCAAAGACAAATGAAACAAGTCACTCTGGTCCACCAGTTTCAATGGGACTCTACTGCTGATGGGTCACATGTGGGAAATATCAGCATGGTCATAATTCCATTTTTTTTCGAGAGCTTAAAAACGATAGTAAAAAATTTCAGTTGCTAGCTGACGCTTATCTGTTTCGTATACCAGCAGGCTTAAACATTTCCCATTTTGGAACTGACAATAGCACTCCATACCTACTAAGTTAAGAAGAAAAAAAAAGTCCCAAATTGGAAGTACAGGCTAAAATATAGCACAATGGCCACTGGGACATATATTAAAAATCTAAGGTTTATTTTTAAAAGAAAACCGTGAACTACTCGCTTACATGCAAGGAGCCAAAAGAAAATTTAAACTGAGGGACGCCTGGGTGGCTCAGTTGGTTAAGCAGCTGCCTTCGGCTCAGGTCATGATCCCAGCGTCCTGGGATCGAGTCCCATATCGGGCTCCTTTCTCGGCAGGGAGCCTGCTTCTTCCTCTGCCTGCCACTTTGTCTGCCTGTGCTTGCTAGCTCTCTCTCCCTCTCTCTCTGACAAATTAAAAAAAAAAAAAAAAAGAAAAAAAAGAAAATTTAAATTGAACTATACAAAGCCAGCAAAAGTGAATGAGAGACTGAAGCCAAAAGATGCTGTTCAGATTCTAGAAGTGCAGGATCCCAGCGTATTATGGGACAGAAGGCTTTGATAGGCAGTACAGCCTAATAAGATATTCAGGGATTAAGTCAGTGCTTCACGGACAGATGTGTCCATGTGCCAGTTGTTGCTAAGCTTTAATTTTTCCCCCTGCAATGTTTAATTTATCACACTGGCGCTTTCTAAACTAGAACATCTGTAAACAAGGTTAAGAATGACCTCCTTCCAATTTTACATCCGTGAACGGTGCCCCTTCTTCGTGCTCTAATTTTAGATACCTTAAAGATAAATAAATCTGTGGAAGGAAGAAAAAAGGCTTGTCTGACACTGTAATGTGTTCATCTTGGGCGAATACAAATTTCCTCTCCGCCTGGCTCTTGAGGCACACAACTGACTCTTGCTGCTCAAGCCAGAGTCAGGCATCCCCTTCGCAGTCAAACGCAATTAAACAAACTTCTGCTAAATATTTAACAGCCTCGTGTAGTAATTAGCAGCAAATAATGGGAGCTTAAATTGATAATTGCTCAGAAAGGTCCTCTTGCCAACATTACAAGTTTCCCACTCCTCCCTTTTCTTCTAGATTTTGAATCCCGGAAGGTTTTATTTTTAAAGGACTCAGTTACTGAGATTACCCATGGTGACATTACTTGGCCCACGATCTTGCAGTCAACTTGGGCTGTTTTGCTGTCAGCTGCAATATTCTACCCACATTACGTATTTTACTTCTGTGTTTGAAATCCATTGCAATTTAAAGTTATGTACCTGAAAGCTGCTGGAACGGGGCATTGATTTAAAAACTGACTGGCAGGCTTAGGATTTAAACTCTGGTCCACTAGATTCAAAAGGTCATCTGATTAGAATGAGAGAGGCACAAGGCTTGTAATTTATATTCAAAGGGTAACCTTTGTAGGGAGAAGGAGGGAGCAAGGACTCTTTCTGCCTTTTCCACTCCATATGGACAAGGACTCCCTTCAACCAAATTCCAATAATTATGAAAAATAGTTTATTGAACTTAGAAAAAAGCAGAAGAGATGCCACTTCCTTGTAGTGTATCGTTTCCTTTATTAAAAACACCACCACACTCTCTAGGAGGTAACCTCGTATTAAGAGTAAGTCAAAGATGTTATAAATCATTAAAACTAACAGAAAAAAAGTCTTTCGCCTCATAAGCAACCAAATGTTAGTCAGCCAGGGCATTTGCTTCC
>RCUC01083651.1:0-46184 GCA_003697995.1 Taxidea taxus jeffersonii
GGGGGGGCAGGCAACTCCACCTCTGGTCATTCCCCTCCTCACTACCGGGCCACTAGATGGCACCGTGAGCCTAGCAGCACACAGTGAGGAGGCAAGCTTGGCCACCCCCACCCCTGAAAGCCAGCCCTCCCTGCAACCTCACAGCCACCAGCCACCCTGGGGACTTCTTGGCTTTTTTTTTTTTTCCTCTTAGTGTTTTTATTAAGTTGTATAAGTCATGTAAGTCATGTAAGACCCCTTTATGTCAGGTTCATTCTGTTCGAGGCCAGCACTGCCCAATAGAAACGTAATACAACCCATGTTTTCAATTTTTAATTTCCTAGTCAGCATATTTTTAAAAGGCCAAAAGACAGGGTGACATTCATTTTAATCCTGTTTTATTCAGCTCAGTGCAACAACAATATTATCACTTCAATATGTAATCAATGTACACAGTATTCATGAGATATTTTACGTTCCTTTTTGTACTAAGTATTCGAAACCCAGTATGTTCTATACTTACAGCACCTTTCAGTTGCAACCAGTTATATTTCCGGGGCTCAAGAGCCACCTTTGGCCAGAGGCTATGGAAGCTTTGGGCTGGGCAGCTGTAGGCCCTATGGGGGGCTCAGGGTCAGATTCCAGCTGTAATACAGAATTCTGTCCAAGCTGGAAACTGATTTGGAGTCTAGGGGTCCCAGGCACCCAACTTCCCACCCTCTGCCGGAGGTCTCATGTTTAAAAAGACATTAGCACATTTCCAGAAGTTCCCGGGCAAGGAAGCCCAGCTCACTCTCCTGCCCCATCCCTGGCCTAGGGGAGGAAGAGCTTCCTTTAAGAACCTAGATGAGGAGGAAGTCCTCTCTCTCTCTCTTTCTCTCTCTCTCTCTCTCTCCAGGCAGACAGCAACAATCTCACTGCCTACCCCGGAGGCTTTGCATTTTGCAAACAACAATGGGTTTCCTTTATGAAGCAAAAATTCTTAATTTAATATACTCAGATTTACCAAACTTGAAAATGTGTGCCAAAGCCACACAGTATGTTCGAAACTTATGAGCCTCTGGAGCCATTTCAGCTTCCCAGACTTCCCCTGAGCCCCTAGCAGCTGGCTCTTCTCTGCCCTGTTCTCCCCTCTCTCAGCTGGTCACATCCCCCACCCCCCAAATCCCTCCCCTTCCCCCTTCCCCCTTCCCCACCACCTGGGCACATCCCTTGCTGGAAACAGCATTTCAGAACCCAGCTTGACACACAAACCAAAGCTATTTCTTTCCACTGCAGTGGTTCCTCTTGCTCTAAACCGGCTCCAGGACCAGCACAAGGGACTGATGTCTGCTTGAGAGGAGGGTTCCTCCATTTCCGGCCTCACATTTGGGATATCAGAGGATCTGAACCCCACAACCTCTGAGGCCCCATCCTGCTTCTGCCTTCCCACCCCCCAAACCTGCATGACCTTCGGGGCTTAGAGTCTTTCCTCTTACCCTCTTTCACCGCCCATCCCAACACACACACAGGCACACACCAGGTCACGCTTCTAAACACTAAGGAGAGAGAGATCAGGGACACAGGGGAGACATGGAGCCTGGAGGAGGAGGCTGAAACAGGGAGAAGACAAGAGAGGGAGTGAAGAGCGATAACAAGAATCTGAGAGGACTGATGACCAGGACTGAGGTCCTTCAGACCAGCGAGCTCCCGAACAGGAGTATCTTTGCTGCTCTTTAAATGTACCCCAGAGGGGGCAGCTGGGTGGCTCAGCAGGTTAAGCATCTGCCTTCAGCTCAGGTCATGATCTAGTCCCACATCAAGCCCGGGCACCGGGGCTCTCTGCTCAATGGGGAGCCTGCTTCTCCCTCTGCCCCTCCTCCTGCTCATGCTTTCTCTCTCACTCTCAAATAAATAAATACAATCTTAAAAAAATAAATAAAAGCACCCCAGAAAAGCTCAGATGGGCATGAGATAGATCCACACTTCCTTCCTAACACCCCTTGGTGAGGTGCTCAGAGACCCACTGAGGCAGGATCCTTCTTTGGTGCTTAGTCTGCCCTCTCCCCCTGGAGCAGGGAGCCAGGCTGTGGCCTGGACGTGTCCGGGGGCTGGAGGTCAGGTGGGATGCCCTAGGGTAGGTCCAGGCCTCAGCATTGCCTTCGAGAAAGGAGGAAGGGTGGAGATAGGAGAAGTGTGACCCGCTCCAGCAAAAGAGAAGCAGAGGGCTGCGTTTCCCAAGACGGTTGAAGACACGCCCCTTTGTGGCCCACTTGGTGTTTCCCCCATCCGGAGCCCCCAGACCAGAGAGACAGGCTCCGTGGCTGCAGTAGAAAGGTGAGGCCCACTGAAGTCCCTCTGGGCTGGGCTGGGCTGGGCTGGGCTGGGGCAGCAAATTGCACAGTCTCAGGGGAGAGGGGAATTGAAAAGGAAAAGCATCTCTGAGGAGGGTGGGGAGGGAGGGAGGCTGTGTGGTGTACACACTCTCTCTCTCTCTCTCTCTCTCTCCTCTCTCTGACTTAGCCTATGCCTCACGGGGAGAGGAGCCTCTTTGCTCTGCTCTCGGAGCTGCTTTCTGTCACTTCCCCGCCCATCTGTGCTGTCAGCAGCACCGGCAAAGTTGGCCTCAAACTTGCACAGATCTGAAGGCTCCAGCTTCCTGAAGATCCGCGGGGGCATCAGGCCAGCTTCAGAGGCCCAGAGAAGCTGACCCCGCCAGCTTCCAGCTAAGCCCTCGCTCCCCTGGGGGACGCTTCAGCCCCCAACCTGGCGGCCCCCAGTCTGGGCTAAGGAATGGCATGCTGAGCTCCCTCTGCAGCTGAGCGTCTCAGCCTGAAGCTGGAGCAGCCCCAGACCCAAGCCAACATGGCCAACCCGGGGCAGACTCAGTTTCCCTCAGCCCAGGAGCCAGGCACTGCCTCACCCCTGGACCTGCCGGAGATGGAGAAGCTCCTCACAAAGGTAGAAGACAAGGATGACAAGCCCCTGAAGCTGTCCACGTCCCTCTCAGGGGCCCTGGACCTAGAGCAGAACGGCCACGGCCTGCCCTTCAAGGTGGTATCGGAGGGGCGCCCTGAAGCCACACTCCCCTGGTCAGCCTCTCGGGCCAGCTCTAGGCGGGCGTCCTCCATTGCCACTGCCTCCTCTGCCCGAGAACAGGAGGTCCCCAAAGATTACCTCATCCTTGCCATCGCCTCCTGCTTCTGCCCTGTGTGGCCTCTCAATCTGATTCCCCTCATCTTTTCCATCATGGTAAGTGTGGCTCTCCATTCTAGGACTCAGCGGGTGCCAGACCCTCTGCCTGGGACGTGCAGAACAGAGAATTGGGGGCGGGGGGCTTGGGGGAAGTCTCTCTTTCTCACCAGGCCTACTACCCCTCCTGCTGGAGAGGGGGCCATACCCCGGGAGACCTTCTGTTTGTGTCCTCTCTCCTCTCTGCTCTTCTGCGTTGCAGTGACTTTGCACACACCCTTCTGGGGAGGGGACCCCTGGGAGCCACCCCAAGCTAAACTCTATGCTGCAGACAGGCAGCCAAGTTGGGGGGCTGGCCTTTTGCAAGTGGGGCTGTGGGTCAGTAGAGGTTGTGGCCAGCATGGGGTCTCAGGACCCCGAGTTCTCGGGAGGGGAGCCAGCTGTCTCCACCCCTCACCCCAGGCCACCTGGGTATTCCAGTGGCCTTTGCCAGCGCTGGTTTCCAAGAGCCTGCGTGAGTTCCCTGCCACACGCACGGGGCCCTGGGGACGGGCTCCCCCGAGGCTGCCCCTTCAGGGAGCTGGGCGGGGCTGTTTTTGCTGGGGCCCTCTGGGCCTTGGTGCTCACACTGATTCCAGCATCTGTCTTTAGTCTGTTTTTAGGGTAGGGGAGGTCTGGGCCGTGGGGGAAAAATGTGTGTCAGAGGGCATGGTCGGCCCTGCCTAGGAGCATGTGGGCTAGTCTTCGCTTCTCTTACACTTAAGTGCCTTGTAGGGTTCTGAGGGGACTATCTTAGCTTGTCCCCAAACCAAGCCATTTGGATAGAGCTGCTTATAGAAGATCCTCAGAAAATGTCCGTGGATGTTGGCAAGTGACTTTTGAATTCCAGGAAGAGGAGGGAGGGAGCGGGTGTGAGAGAGAAAGCCTGGGCAGGCAATGGCTTCTAGAAGGGAAAAAGAAAGCAGGAGTAGTAAACTCCCAGCCCCGGGCTGCTCAGGGCTGGGGGACAGGGAGGAGAGATGCTGTCTGCTTCCCTCTGGAGTGACACCCCTGCTGAGTCATTTATCACCAAGTCCTCAGGACCTGGGGTCATTCCTGCTGCCCCCCCCCCCCCCAGGGCTGTTCTCTGAGAAAGCGCCCATTTCCTCAAACACATCCTTCTGCCTCATGGAGGCCTGGTACCCAGCTGGGGATGCCTTCCCTGATTCCCCGTCAAATTCAGTTCCACCTGCCAGGACATCAGGGGACCCCAGTGGCATTCCTGAGACTTGGGATGGACACAAGAGCCAGGGCTGAACAGGGGTCAGAGGTGGGGGTCTTTGAGGCGTTTCCTGTGCTGCCTGCTGCCCTTGGGAGGCAGCTGGGGGCAGAACCAGGTCCCAGGGGTGCAGCCGGGAGCTCTGGGCAGGGCCAACCTCTTAGTTACAGGGAGAAGCCCCAGGAGGGGAGACAGGCTTCGGGGAGGGAAACCACACAAGGACCCAGGAGAGAAGAGTTGCTGGAATCCATCTCCTTGTGGGGGAGGCAGTGTGCAGGCTGGATAGACGCTGCCTTTGTCAGAGGCGCCCGGGTCCCAGACAGACCACCGAGCCCACTCCCAGCACAATTCTACAGCCTTCTCAGTTTCCTGAGTCAGTTCTGAAGGTCACTGGGCCAGGGATGGGGAATCCAGTGCTAGGTCAGAAACAGACACTATCACCAATTCCCAGGAGCCTCCAGTCCAGTGGGGAGAAACCTGGAAACAGATCCTATAACCCACTGTAAGAAGTGCTCCTGCTAGACCAAACCACAGTGTATCGTGGGTCCTCAGTATTCCCATCTGCAAAATGGGTATCACATAACACCTACATTAGAGAGCTGTGTGAGGGTAAAGGGAGATGAACCACACAAAGGGCTTGAGGACAAGGGCTCTTACACCATAGCAATAAACTGAGTGGTACCCAAGTGTCTCCCCGGTTGGGGGTGGGAAGCCATCATGGCTTTTGGGGGGTTTTCTTAGAGCTTTGACCTATAGTATGCATACTATACAATTCACCTGTTCAAAGTGTACAATTCAAACACTTCACAGATCCATGCTATCATAACCACAGTCTGTTTCAGAGCATTTTCCTCACCTCCAGAAAAGCCCCATTCCTTTTTTTTTTTTTAATCACTCCATCTCTCCCCTGATCCCTCCCAGACCTAACAAACCACTAAGCTTTCTATCTCTATGGATTTGCCTCTTCTGGACAGTTTATACCAGTGGAATCATACAGCATGTGGTCCTCTGGGACCACTGGCAAGTTTCGCCTGGCATTTACATCACAAGGTCTGGAGCCGGAGAGAGGTGTGGTCAGGCTTCCATTGTGGTGGAGAGGTGTGGGGTAAGAGAAAGGACCGAAGGGGCCCCTCTGAGCCTGGCAGTTGGGAGAAGGAGCTTTTGCAGGAGCACTAGGTGAGAGATGATGAGGTCTGGACCAAGACCCTGTCAGGGGGCAGAAAGAGTTTCTGGAAACCCAAGAGTTGTTAACACAGACCATCTATTTATTAATTCAGTCAATCCTTCACTTGACTGGCAAGTTGCTTGTTTGGAGGCGACTAAGTGGTAGAGAATGATTGGGTGCCCCATTAACGAACACACCTCTCTTACCAATGAAGCGCCGTGCTAGGCATTTGGGAAGATGGATGACGTGGTGTATTTGACATGGCCTATGGGTGCGAGAGTGTGGTGATGGAGGGAGGTGGGCAGGGACTCACTCTAGGAATTTTCTTAAAAATTCCTAAAAATAGTCTTATCCTAGTGGCTCTGGGGAGCCCCTGAAAAAAAATTTTTTTTAATTTTCTTATTTGACAGACAGAGATCACAAGTAGGCAGAGAGGCAGGCAGAGAGGGAGAGAGGAGGAAGCAGGCTCCCCGCTGAGCAGAGAGCCTGATGCAGGGCTCAATTCCAGGACCCTGAGATCAGGACCTGAGCCGAAGGCAGAGGCCTTAACCCACTGAGCCACCCAAGTGCCCCACCCCTGAAAAATTTTAAGCAGAGGCGTGATGTGGTCTGTTCATATTTTAAAACCAACACCAAACTGCACTGGGGAAATGAGCTTGAGCCAGTAGGACTGGGAGCAGGAAGATCCCATAGGAGGCTCTTGAGATTCTAGGAGGGCTGATGAAGGTATGGACCAAGCAATGGCTTAGGAAGGAGGGCACTGATGAGAGAATTGTTGAAGTGAAAGTAGCAGCACTTTCTTCACACTCCTGGTTATCCAGCTCCTGGGGACTGCAGCATTTAAGGGGTAGGCAGAGGGAAGGGAACAGGAAAGTGTTTTGAAAAGATTTTGGAGGGGAGTGGGAGGCAAACTAGAGGAGAGAGGGAGATACCCATGGAGGAACGAGTTTGAAAGGAGGAGGGATGGTCCAAGGCAGTGCAGAGGTCAGATTCAATAAGGATGGGAGTGTCCACTGCTCGGGCCATTTATAGACCCCTGGTGACCCTGGTGATGGACAGCATTAGGCAAAAAAGAGAGAGGTGACTGACGACGTTCATGAAGAGTGCAGAGATGGGATCTCGAAGAAGGACCCTGTTCCCAGGAGCCTGCAGGGAAGGTCATGATGGCAGAAGGAGATAGAAACACTCAAAGGAAAAGGAGCTGGTTCATGCTATATGGGCTCCATGCCACCAGGGATATGGAGGACAAGACCATTTGCTGGGAAAGAGGGACCTGGTGACAGAGGAAAGGAGAGGTGACAAGGGACAGAGAGGACTGAGGGCTCTGCTGAGGCTGGACCTCATGGGTCTGAGTTGTTATCAGCCTGTGTAGTGATGCATTTTTTTCTCCAGCTATCGGTACAGAGTCACAGATGGGACATTGGCCCACCTGAGGCTGGGGATGGCAGGGTTGCCATGAGGGTAGACCCACCTGCACAGAACGATGCTGGTGAGTGGGGGCAGAGGTGGCACACTCAAGGATCAGGCTGGACTGGGAGGGCGTGAGGTTGGGAAGTTGGTGATGACCTTGGAGGAGAGAGAAGGGTCACAGGTTGAGGCTCCAAGAAGTCAAAGGACAGCTGCTGTGTGAGAGAGGCATGACAGAGATGCAGTGGGCTGAGATTTCAGCAGAGGGATCGTGTGGGGTGGCAGCGAAGTGGAGTACAGTTGTAGAAATGAATTTCCAAAGAGAACCATGAGAAGCCAGGAGGTAGGAGCCCAAGGGAGCCCCATGGTAAGGGCTAATTGTTCTCATTTAACACATGAGACAACAGAGACACTGCAGCAGTACCTTGCCCAAGGTCACTCAACTGGTAAGAGGCATGTCAGCTGGATGCTGACTCTAGTGTTGTCTCCATGACCCCGCCCTGCATCTACCTCTAGGGACAAGAATGGTGTGTCCCTCCCAGGAAAGCCAAACCTTTGGAGCATTTGTGCAGGAAGGGCAGGATCCATTTCCTTCTTTCTTTCTGTCCACTCTCCCTGCCTGCCCCCCACCCCTGAGCTGTCCTTCCCCACCCCTACTGACTCCATCTGTAGGAGGCTAATGGGCCAGCAGTGTCCCTCCCACTGTGGCTTAGACAGGGGCTCAACCGAGGGGCTAGGATCCCAGGTATCCAGACCCAGCCATGTTCAGCACCACAGCCTCCCGTGAGCCTCCCAAGGTGGCCAAGGCAGGGCTGCCTTCATCCATTCTAATCCTGGATCAGGCTGAGAAATGGCCATATTCCCAATGCCAGCAAGGTCTCCTGTCCACCAAAGGAGCTGGACCCCAGGCTTTCAGCTGACAACAGTGTTTAAACCAGCATCAGATAGACCTGTGTGTAGTTCCCAGGCCATGTGACCATGTCCAAGTTCCTCAACCCCCTTCTGTAGCCTCAGCTGTCTCATCTGTAAAATAGGTGTCATAAGACCATCAACCCCATAAATCTCTTGGGAGGATTAACGGGGTTAATATGTGTGAAAACACCCAGCACAGAGTCTGCCACGTAGAAAAGGGCAGTGGTTACTGTTATCATTTACAGCAAACAAAAATTTGTACTCTCAAAGCAAAGGGCAGATCCCCAGTGGCCAGCCAATTCTGACTTTAGCCAGTGTGGGGGAGACTGGAGTGTCAGCCCTCATGCCACTAGTTGGGGGAGGAGCAGCCCAGTCTGTGGTTTTGGTGGAAGCCTCAGAGCAGCCCCTTCTCTGTCGACTCCTCTTACCATACGCAGGAGTGCGGGAGAGGTTCAGAGTGACTCAACACTCCCTTTCTCAGGCATTCTGGATGACCTGGTTATTTAACTGACCTGCGGCAGGCTCCCTTTCATGCATTCATGCATTCACCCAGCAAGAGCGCTGAGCCCCAACCACTACTGATCGGCTGGCACGCAGACGCGTGGCTGAAAATATTGACATACTTCTCAATGGGCTGGCAAACAGCTGCTGTCTCCAAGTCCTAAGCATCCCCAAACACTCCCACCCACCACACAGCAGCTGCCCCAACTCCTTCTCCAGGATCACACCCCCCCACATCCCCTCCAGCAACTATAGTCAGACATTTCAGTATGAATTGCATTGTCATAGAGAGAGGGACATGAATGGGGCATGGGGAATAAATGGGGAAGCACATTTCTTGGCTTTGACCTGCTGGGATTTGCTCCATCTCTGCGGAAGGACAAATAGCTCATCAGCGATCAGCTGATCACATCTTGTCAGATGTCAGCAGGTCTCCGTAGACCTGCCGGGGCTTGGCCTGAGCCTCATGGGGGGTGGAAGCTCTTTCCCAATAAATTCCGTTGCCACCCTCCCCTGGCTGGTTTCATTCCCTGGCAGCTCTCCCCAGAACCTTCCCTACCCCATCCATTTCCCTCCCCATCCTACCAGCTCTCTCGAACTTTTTTCAGTGCCTTTCCTCACTGATCTATTAACCCGATTTCATTTTCTCCCTTACCATTCCCACAACCATTGCAATCACAAATGATCTATTAATTCACAGTCATTTACAACCATTACTGCAATTATCATTGTGTCTTCAACTTGAGCCATTTTGTAGAAGGGGAAGAGGATGCCACTAAGTGGGGCTTGAAATGCAGCTGGTAATTTACTCATTAAAAGTAATGAAGGGTCTTCTTCCATCCCTGAGGTCAAGGGATGGGTTTTTTCATTTGGGAACTAACGGGGGGACTTTGGAAAAGAGTGTCAGCTAGTGGTGAGTAACTTTTAGATATAAAAGTAGGGCTCTACTCTTCAAGGCAGCTATTCTCTCCGTTTTACAGATCCGAAAACTAAGCTTTACAGAAGAGTTGTGAGGTTTATGTGGACAGCATATAACCCATAACGTGTATGACCCAACAAGGCAGGTGCAATCAAGTCTACCTTGGTCATCTGGCCATTCCCAGTGCATCTTCCTCAATGTTGTCCATCCGGCTCAAAGGAACAGGCATGACTGGGATGCATAGGCTGATGGCTCTGTGGATAAGGAAGAAGGATTGGGTTTAGAGTGGCTGAAAAATTCATCTCTCCCTCTCTTGCTTCCCCTCCCCTCCTCTCATACCCAAGCAACCACACTTGCGCCTCTCTCCACGGTCCTGAGTCGTTGCCCCATGCACAGAGATTTCTCTGGCAAGTGAGAAGGACTCATCACAAACCCTGTGCCCCTCCCCACTGAGTGCCATGCTTACAGCTGAAAATGAGTCTCTTGGTAATGATTCAAGGTAGCCCCAACATTTCTAAAGACGAACTTCCTGGAAATTCCTGAAGCCTGTCTATAGGTTGCCCCCTCTTCCTCCCAAGAGGAAGGTGTTTCCTTGGTGTTGGTGTTGGTGTTGAAGTTCTTCATTCAGTGACCTGGGCTGGCCATGCAGAGAGCTGGAGGTGGAATGGGTTAGTGGGTGGGGCCAATACCCAGAAAACAGATGTCTTTCCTGAGGGACCCATTGCCTTCATTTCATTCATGAATCTTCTATTAACTTGGACCATCTCACTGGCTGTGAGAAAACAGCCTCTCCTCACACTCTTTCTCTTCTTTTATTCTTTACTTCCTCACATACTTACTGAAGGCCTCTTAGGGCCAGTCCCTAGGTTACATAAGAGGGTCACCAAGCTTGAGGCTGCACGGTCCCTGTCTTCAAGTCTAGGGAAAGAGACTGACACAAGAACTGATGACACAAGGTGGAAAGGGAGGAAAAGAGCATGGTGTAAGATGCTACGGGAGCCCCAGGGAGGGGCTGATTAATTGCTTGTGGGCGCCAAGGAAAGTTTTACTGGAGGTGACTCTTGAACGGTGAGAAGGAGCTGCTGAGGTAGCAACATGGTAATGAGATAAGGCATTCTAGCAGAGACAGCCATTCCATGAAAAGGCACTGAGGCATAAAAATGTGTCCCTTTGAGGACATTTGGCTGGCTCAGTTGGTAGGGCATGTGACTCTTAATCTCAGGGTCATGAGTTCAAGCTCCATGTTGTGCATGGAGCTCACTTAAAAATTTTTCTAAAAATTAGGGGCGCCTGGGTGGCTCAGTGGGTTAAAGCCTCTGCCTTCGGCTCAGGTCATGATCCAGGGTCCTGGGATCGAGCCCCGCATCGGGCTCTCTGCTCAGCGGGGAGCCTGCTTCCTCCTCTCTCTCTGCCTGCCTCTCTGCCTACTTGTGATCTCTCTCTGTCAAATAAATAAATAAAATCTTTAAAAAAAATTTTTTTTCTAAAAATTAAAAAAAGAAATAGGAAAAATTAATTTAAAAAATAAATCCATTTTATGGGGAGCCCTGTGGCCAGGCTTATGGCTGTTGAGAAGAGGTTGGCTGGGGGCAAGGCTGTTGCTGAGAGACTCATGAGGACCAGGCTGGTGCAGTCTCCAGATGAAATCTATTGTGGGAGTGGGCTAGGGTAGTGGAGTCAGCTGGAGAGGTAGGGACAGGCTTGAGGGACATTAAAAAGGCCAAGAATTTGGGGCGCCTGGGTGGCTCAGTGGGTTAAAGCCGCTACCTTCGGCTCAGGTCATGATCCCAGGGTCGTGGGATCGAGCCCCGCATCGGGCTCTCTGCTCTTCAGACAGCCTGCTTCCTCCTCTCTCTCTGCCTCTCTGCCTACTTGTGATCTCTGTCTATCAAATAAATAAATAAAATCTTAAAAAAAAAAAGGCCAGGAATTCATATGTGATTATATTTGAGGATGAGAGAGAAGAAGCCCCTCATCCAGGGTCATGCAGCTGGGACAGCTGTGGATGGTGGGGACAGGCCCCCAGGAGGTCTGGCTCTGAAACCTGTGTCCGCGCCCCCCATGCTGCCCTTGTAGGGACCTGGGAGGCTGCACCTGCTCCTTGTCAGGTCTTTGCCAGGTCCAGGTTCACCTATGGGTCTCAGGATGGGCTCCTGCCTGAGCCCTGCCCATACCTCATGCCAGACCCCCTTCTTTTTCACATCTCACTGGATGACACTCGTCCATTGTCACTGGGCACCCTGAGGTCCAGAGGCATGGACGCTCACAACTTTCTGCCCAGATCCACCTATAGACTTGTTGAGGTGTGATACCACCTGTACCCACATTTGTCCAGTCTCCAAGGACAGCGCTCTCCTCTGCTCACTAGTTCAGCCCTTTGCTCAAGTTCAGATCTCTCTCGGCTGCCCTGGGACATTAAGGCACCAATCACTTCTTGATCTTTTCAGCCTCTCCCTCTGACTGGATCTTTTTCTCTCCTTTTTTTTAAAAAAAATATTTTATTTATTTATTTGACAGAGAGAGACTGTGAGAGAGGGAACACAAACAGGGGGAGAGGGGAGGGAGAGGGGGATGGAGAAGCAGACTCCCCACTGAGCAGGAAATCTGATGTGGGGCTCGATCCCAGGACCCCAGGATCATGACCTGAGCGGAATGCAGACGCTTAACGACGGAGCCACCCGGGCACCCCTCTCCTGTTTTGATGAAATGGTCTATTTGAGTCACCTGGTTGTAGCCCCCTCACCAATGCCTACAAGACAAAATCCAGATTCCATTTTGTGATAGTCAGGGCCCTTCTTGACCTCGCCATTCTCCTCTTCTCCAGTTACTTCTCTCCCATGAGAGGCCCTCGAAGGATGGAAAGGATGTGGACAGGGGGTTGAGGGGAGCAGGAAGGCGGGTAGGAGAGTTGCACTGGCAGGTGCTCAGTCCTGGAGGGGTTCAGACTGGCTGAGTCCAGAGGTTGTGGAAGGGAAGAGTAGAGGATAAAATCTGGAAGGGCAAAGCTAACCTGCATTCAGACTGCTCTGGGAACAGTGGGGGTCCATGGAAGATGCTGGGCAGGGTCACAGGCTAAGCCACCGTCATCTCCTTGAATTCGTGCATCAGCTCCTGACTCTCCACCTCTTCTCTGATCCCACCCCATGACCACATGCCAGGGGCCTAGCACAGGGTCTGGCATAAATCTCTGAGGAGTGGAATGGTGGTGTAGGGAGCGGCATGGAGATGAAGAGAGCATAGAGCTGGGGCGTGGATCTTCTGGAGGCTGCTGTGCTTGAGTGAGACGTGGCACGGACCCAGGGCAGGTGGAAGGCAGCCAGCAAGGACCGCAGTGGAATTGACTGGGAGAGGAAACTTATGAGTAGGGTGGCAAGGGACAGGTGTTGTGACCGAGTGGTTGGACTCCAGGCTGTGTTCTGTAATGGGGCAAGTGGGCAGAGGAGCACAAGTTCAAGAGCAGATCTGAAGCAAAGCGAATCTGATGGCATCAAACAGTGTGGCCCTGTCCTGGGAGGTGTTTGGACAGGGAGACATGGGGTGCGGTGGGAGTTGGTCAGGTTTTTGTGAGGAGAAAAGGATAGGACCTGGGAGATGGGGATGCCCTCCTGAAGAGAACAGAGAGGGGAAGGGTATCTTCCCTGAACTTCAGCCTCTTTAAAGGTGGGCAACACTGGCAACCGCACAGAATGGTTCTGAGCCTCAATGAGATTGTTCAGGTACAGTCCTTAGCAAGCTGCCGGACACAAAGTAAGCGCTCAATAAATCATCTCACCACCAACACTGCCACCATCGTCAAGGGACTCCATTACATTTCGATGCAAAGTCAGGACCCTCCAATAACTGGAAAATAAAATAACCAAATAAGTGGCCTAAGACCATGAAAGCAGTCACACCTTTAGGGAACTCCTGCCTGAAGGTCACAGGCCAGCCCTGGCCAGCAGGTTGACTCCTGAACCATCACAGGCAGGGGTGTGTGTGGGACCTCCATGGACATGCTTAGGACACAGCCCCTACCGAGCGAGGCACTCCAGGATCTCCCAAGATCCTTTCTGGCCATCCCCTCACTCACCCACCTGCTTTCACCCAAATTAAATAAGGCCGAGAAAAACCGAGCTCACTGAGAAAGAGTGAAGTATCAAGCGGGCCCCCGTGAAGCCTGGCGTGGCTCCCCACGCACCCTAGCCTCTCAGGTTCAGACCTTCCTGATTGCGGAAGTTGGCTTGGTTGAACAAGGATGTGATTCCTGGGTGGGAACTAGGAGGAGGGAGGATCAATGATACTTTTTTCCTAGTGTGGAAGAGGGGGGTCACAGAGGAAAGGAGGCAGGCACTTCAGACCACAGAAAAAGCCAAAGAGCCTTCTTAGTGTGACGGTAGCAGTGAGCCTTGGACAGGGGCCCAGGGAGGCCGGGCTTATCTGCTCCCGCCTGCTCAGCTTGGCCTGGCCCCGGCCCACCCTCCCAGACCCTCGGGCTCCACCATACCACCCGCCACCCTGCCCCCTCACCATCCTCAGAGCAAGTGCTCTGCACTGCTTTATTCTGCTTCCAGCAAGGGGCAGGCTCGGCTGGGGGTTCCCACAAGGGGTGTGAGCCTCCTGAGTCCAGGCCAGTTCTGCAGGAGAAGCCTGCTTCCCATCCCCAAGGTGGGTGCTGAAATAGAGGTTGCATTGGGGGTGGGCGGGTTCTGGAGGCCAACACAAGGGGCGCCCCCTCCCCAGTCTGCTGGGAAAAGCCTTCCTTAGGTCTCTGCTACCCTCTCTCTGCAGTCAAGAAGTAGCGTGCAACAGGGGGACCTGGATGGTGCCCGGAGGCTGGGCCGTCTGGCCCGGCTGCTCAGTATCACCTTCATCATCATGGGGATCATTATCATCATCGTGGCCGTGACTGTCAATTTCACAGGTGAGGCCCAGCTGCATGGAGCTCAGCGAGCCGTTTTGCCTGGGGTGAGGACCACGGAAGGGTGCAGCCCAGCTCCCCCAGGAGGGGGCGATGGAAATGGTGTAAGAGCCCATAGGGAACACAGGCTGATCCTCTCTGAGAAGTGACCCCATCCCTGGCAGGATCCAGCTGAGTGGGACAGGCTTCTGCCTTGCCTTATGCCCGTATCATTAGGAAAGGGTGTGCAAAGAGCCCAGGCCTGGGAACCAGAGGTGGCCAGCTCCTATCCCAGCTCAGAGGGCTTTGGGTCCTGGGCCAGGGTTGTGTCTGGCTGAGCTTGAGAATGTCACCCAAGATCATGGCTGTGATGCTGCTTGGTGAATGGTGGGCTTTCCCTGCAAGCATTCCTGTTGAGACAGCCAGCAGGGACCAGACATAAACAATGCATGTTGTGGAATTTGGCAGTAACCCTCTTGTGAGCCCCCAGAGCTGGCCCAGGGGAGTTAACCAAGCAGGGGCACCCTTTTCAAAGGAAACTCTCAGTGGCTCAATGGGCTGGCGTAGCTCTGAGGGTCTGGGCTCTGTGGGGCGGCTTTGTCCTTTCACCTCCCTGCATGTACCCGCCTTACGAGGCCCCCAAGCCTCTCTGCCTCTTGCACTGGTCAGTCTAAGCACTACCCCTAAAGACTTTGCTGCTCCAGACATGCTGCGTGGACCAGCGGCAGTGGCTGCTGAGCCCGGGGAAAGGGTCAGAAATGCAGCGTCTCAGGCCCGGGCCCAGAGCCACTGAATCAGAATCTGCATTTCTTTTTTTTTTTTTTTTTAAGATTTTATTTATTTACTTGATAGACAGAGATCACAAGTAGGCAGAGAGGCAGAGAGAGAGGAGGAAGCAGGCTGTCCGCAGAGCAGATAGCCCGATGAGGGGCTCGATCCCAGGACCCTGGGATCACGACCCGAGAGGAAGGCAGAGGCTTTAACCCACTGAGCCCTCCAGGCGCCCCCAGAATCTGCATTTCAATAAGATTCCCAGCCCTGTCCTTAAAGGAGGCAGTGATGTGGAACCCCGGGGGTTCAACCTGGGGTGGAAAGCCTGGGATTCAGTGGTGCGGTCGCTGGGCAACGTTGGCCACTTTGGAGAGGGGAGAAGAGGTCAGGTTTGTAATCAGCTTGCCCTGGGTTTAAAACCCACATCCCCCACTGTCCAAGTGTCTGAAATGAAGTGCCTTCCAGGCTCTCTGGGGGGCTGGCGGTGGGGCAGGTACGTGGGGTGGGGGGACCCGCCAGCTCAGGCATTAGCTCAGGAGCCCCCTCTCTGGGCCTCAGTTTCCTCCTTGTCATGCTTGCCACAACTTTGTCCACGGCAAATGACCCCTGCTGAACTCAAACTGGCAAAGGGAATGGCTTTTTAAGCTATTTAAGGAATTTTTAAGATTCAGGCCTCAATGGTTCTCTGTTTGGGGGTGGGGTGTCCCTTGGTGCGCGAACCCCAGCAGAGGCTGCCTCCTTGCCACAAGCAGGAGCTCTTTCCCACCAAGAGACCCCGATCAGGAGATCCTGGTACTGTTTCCCACCCAGAAACAAAACCCCAAATCTGAAGCCCTGTTCTGAGCTCCGCGCTGCCACAGCTGTTCTCGTTACAGTGCAGAAGAAATGAAACGGACCAGGGCGCTGCGCTGGCGGAGGCGGCCCTGGGCAGCCCGTGGTCTCCACACTCCCGCGCCCCCTCTCCCACGGGAGGACAGGACAGGGACGTCCATGCACTCCCAAAGCACTGACTTGGAGGGAAGCCCCCAGGCCTCCCCACTGTCAGCCCACCTCAGATGCGAAAAGCGCCAAGAATGAATAATGGGGTTTAATCTCCTGGACACCGCCCTGTATTCCGTCTCCGTGCACTGGCTGGTTTCTCATCCCCACCGTCTCCTGGGATCCACCGCACCATATACACTGCCTGTTGGAGGGGGAACCAGCCCCGCAGAGGAGACAGAGACGAGAGGGACCGGACCGTGGCAGGAGAGAAGCTACATACTCCCTATGTGTCTGAGGACCGGGAGTCAAGATGTGGGACTTGCTCTTTTGTACTTTTCTTTGGGGCGGGGGACAGGGTGTAAAAAGAGTTATTTGCATGCCTCGTGCCACATGCTTGCTGTGATCCCAGCTCAGGGGCCCAGCTGCTGCTCCATGCCCATCCTGGGATCCCCTTGGGCACCCAAGATGAGCAGCTGTCTGGAGAGAGGTGACAGCTACATGCATGACAGGTGGCAACACGAAGAGGTAGGCTGGTGAAGACAGGATCAGGAACTGCAGGACCCATAGACTTCTCCAGCTTTTCAGTCTCAGGAGCATCTCTGCTGAGAATTCCTGTCCCAACATGTCTCCCAGGATGACCCAGTCTGCCTCTTGTTCCCTCACTTCCTGTGCAGTTGCCTGGGGCCTGCCCCCAGCCCCGCTCAGCCAGGCGAGGAGGAGCCTGGATCTGATCTCCCTTCCTGCCACATCCTCCCTGATGGTCCAGGCTGCACACTTGGGGCCCCATGCGGGGGGCTCAGGTGGGGCCTGGGCCCCGGCTCCCAGCCTAGCAGCACCTGACGCTCTCTGTGCCTTACTTACCCTGACCCCTGGCCATCCACAAAGCACAAAGACTTTCTCTTGGGTAGGGGGAGGAGGTTGGGGCCACCTCTAGGGGAAGGACTTCCCCGGAGCTCCCAGGCTGTAAACAGGGGAGTGGGCCAGAGGGTTTTTATGAAGGTTTATTGTTGATTTGGTCTAGAGAGTTCTAAGACAGAGGGAAGAGCCTGGCTGAAGGGGCCAGTCTTTGGGGGAGTAGGAAGCCCTGGGCACACTCACATGCCCGGAGGCAGGGGGCAACACTATGGCCTCTGTCTCAGGACCTAATGGGACACCTGAAAGGACTGAGCAGGGTCCTTTGACCTCCTGTCTGGTTTCTGGCCCTGGGATTCTCCCAGGCTTCAGCTGGCACAGGATCTGCCCACAGAGGCCCCTCCTATGCCCACCTACCTCACTGGCTTCAGCTCCCAGACTCTCAGAGAGGAAATCTCCAGGCTTTCCCACCCTGGGGGGCCCTGCCCAGCCATCAGGTTTCTCCAGCCGCAGCCAGACCAGCCCCAGGCTGGCAAAGACTGTTTCCCCGGCACCCATTCAGGGCCCTCGAGCCTGCTCTCAGGGCCCCTGCCTGTCTCCCCAGCACTCCTCGGAGACTCCTGGGAGGGAGTCTGTTAGCACAGAGGCTCTGTCTACCAGGAGTCCCAAGGGCAGCTCTGAGCCTTCTAGGAGGGCCTTCGTGGCAGGGGAGGGGTGCCAGGGGCCCTGGCAGGATCCTTCTGGGGCCTGCATTCCTACGTCAGTCCCCCACCTGGGGAGCAGACACCAACCTCTCTAGACCCTAAAGGAGGGGCTGACTTTGCTTGACAAGACCTCTGAGACCACAATAGCAATGCCCCTGTTGGGGGAGGGAAGAAGTGAGCCCACAGGATTTGTGTCACTTGCGAAGGCAGTTCAGGCCAGGAGGTGAGTCATGAGGTCTATGGAAATGGTGGCTCATGAGTTGGTGGTCCTCTGGCCAGGCCCTGGGGGCTCCAGGCTCAGCACCCCAGGGAGAAGAAGGTGCTCAGACGGAACTCAGAGGCTCTGAGTGTTGTGGAAGGAGCCTGATCCCTCTGTTGGGAGGAGAACAAGCCTGAGGACCAGGAACCCTGCAGAGATCAGACTGGGAAGCTGGGTCCCTGACTCTCCTTCTGCCCACCCACAAGCAGCCTGGCACCCTGAGGCCTCACCCCTCTGCTCCCAGCTCCATCGTGGGTCCCACCCCTGGCTGCCTGAACCCAGCAGTCCTCCAGCTTGGGGCAGCCTCTCCCATGTCCCAGAGGAAGCAGCGAGAACTACCCACCGCTGTCGCCACCCGGCACCACACTCTCCACTTGGCTCCTCTGTATTGCTCAGCATGGAAAGAAATAAAGCTGAAAGTGCACGTTCCCCATGGGCCTGTGTCTTTGTGCTGCTGGGGTCCAGGGGTCCCCAACAACAGGGAGCAGGGAAGGGAGTGCACTCAACCTGTTGGTTCCAGGGTCGGGGCCAGGAGCTGGGCAGTGGACAGCCTGGGCACACTTGAGGTGTTCCCCTGGGCAAATTTGCCTTCCCCAGGCCTCAGTTTCTCCAGGGAGGAATACTGGACCCACCTTCCCTCAGGGGTCCTTTCTGCCTCTGAACAAGGACCTCAGGCACGGAAAGAAGAGAGCGGGGGAACTAACACCTGCTCACAGCGGGGCACATGTTGGGGGTTTCACATACACTGGGGTTAACCCCCAGGTCAGATTGGTAAACAGAGGCTCAGAGATGTTCAGGGACTTGTCCCAGGTCACACCACACCTTGCACACAGAAGGTACTGAATAATGGTGGACCGACCCTATCCCCGACCCTGAAGTTGGCTTCTTGCTGCCATGCTTTCCCACCCAGAGAGGAAAGCCCTGTGGAAGGAAGGCAAATTGCAGGGGGGTGGGGGAGGTGGGAGGAGGGATCCACTTCCCAGGCTGCAGGAGGGCAGGCCAAGCAGGAAGGTGAGTGTGGGCAGAGTGACACCTCCTCCCCTCTCATCCCCTCCCCATCTGGGGTGTCTTTTATAAGGGCTCTAATCCCAGACCCCTCTTGACCTAGGCACCTCCCAAAGTCCCTACCTCTTAATACCATCAGCTTGAGGGGGAGGGTTTCAACATGGGAACTCAGGAGGGACACAACTCAGACCAGGGCGGCGTGGAGGTGTTTCAGTGGGGGTCCCTGGGAGAGCCAAGAAGGGAGCAGCAAACTGCTTGGGAGTGGGAGGGAGGTTGCCGGAAGGACCCTGGGCTGGGCCCCCTCCCTCTCTCCTCCCACAGACTTGTACTAAATGTGGGGCACTCTGATCGGATGGGGGGGCACTGAGTGTGGGGATGGGGGTTGGTGGTGCAGGCAGTAAAAGGATTCACCCAAGGCAGGACAAAGGAGATGGAAATATACCGAATATATTGGGAGGGAGCAGCGGGCAGGGCAGTGAGGGAGAGACCCCGTGGCAAGGTGGTGGTGGTGAGGGGGCCAGAGTTACAGGGCAGAGTGAGGAGCATGGGAACATGGGGAATGTTCTCCTTTTTGGTAATCTTAGGAACTGCGCCCGGTTGTAACTGGTCAGGCAGGGCCTATGGCCATTTCGAGGTGGGTCGTCTCATGAGCCCACTTGCATTCAGCCCGGTGGTCACTGCGGGCTTTCTACCTCACTTGGCTTCCAGCTGCCTCTCCATTAAGCACCTACTTAGACACCAGGCCTTGTACTGGACCCTGAGGACACGAAGATGAAAAGGACAGGCTCTCTGGATCATATGAACTTTGACCTAAAGGGAAAGTTCTGGAAGGAAGGAGAGAGTTTGTTGCAGGAGGCAGGGAAGACAGTAGATGAGGGCAGCAGGGAGGGGAACCTGGGACAGAGGTCAGGAGAGCAAAGAGCAGGAAAGTGGCCTCCACTAGGAGCCTCTCCCAATCTTTCCAAAGATATTTGAAGTACAACCCGGGTATCCAAATGAAGATGAAATGCCACCATTGTAAGCCTACCAATTTAATAAGACTCAGGTGAATGGACACTGCCCATGCATGGGCTCTACCAGGCACAACCACATCGCCTTAGTGCCTGGTTTGAGGCCTGAAAGCATCGTTCATTCAATTCTAAAACTCCGAATGGGAAGGGGGTACAATCAGCAAGGGGAAAATTAGAACTTCCACAATGCAGGAGGCCTCCCACGATGGATGGCGGTGCCCGGGGACCAGGGGTCTGGCCTCTCTGAACCTCAACTCCCCATCTGTAAATAGGGTGACCATCACTTCTGCACACCCACAAGGCTCTTGGAGTCTGATGGCCCTCCTTGGTGAAACGTGAGGGCTCGATCCATGTGGGGAGCACAGCCTGGCCCCAGCCTGGAGAGTGTCCTGGAGTCTGGGTGGTTCTGGGCACCCTGTCCTGACCCTTGAGGCCCCACTGTCCTCCATCCCCAGCCCTACCTGCCCCCTCCCCACTCCCCCACCCTGTGTGCCCTGGAAAGCTCTCTGAGTTTTGGGCAGGCTTCTCAGTCCTGGCTGGACAATGGAATCACCTGCAGGCATTAGGAAATGCTGATGCCTGGCCACTGCCCTTAGTGAATCTAGTTGAAAAGGCCCCGGGGTGTGGCTGGAGCATCTGGTGGATTCTTGAAAGCTTTCTAGTGGGATCCCAATGGTCTTCTGAGGCTGGGAGCCACTGGGATAGACTCTAGAGCTTGCTACCTAGGGTGTGGTTGTTGGACCATTAGCTTGGACATCAGCAGGAGCTGGCAAAAAGGCAGAAATTTGGGCTACACCTTGAACTTGAACTTGAACAAGATCTACCTTTAACAAGATCCCCAGGTGGTTCATTTGCACCTTAAAGTTGAGGAATCTCCAGTCTGCATGCCTGAAAGGGAGCTAGCTGGCTAGTCTCACCTCAGATGTTTCTTCTCCAGTCTTTTATCTCCCCTCCAAAGACAATAGTCACTTCCTTTGTTTCCTACTGCTAGGATTTAATGTAAAGAGCTGAGAAAATCTAGGCAAGACTGAGAAAGGAAGAGAGGAAACCCTAGATAAGTTTGGCAATTCACAGCTGCAGAGGACTGCATCCCTCTTCCCAGAGTGTTTCCCAGGGAGGCTGGGTCCCTTTGTGGAGGAGGTGGCCTATGTGTAGGGAGCATGCCCGCGTGTGTGAGCGTGTGTGAGCGTGTGTGCGCGTGTGTGTGCGTGTGTGTGTGTGTGTGTGTGTCAGAGGGTCATCATGGTGGGTGGGCCCCCAAGACACCATTCCCAAGGAAGCACAAAACTTCACCAGCCTCTGGCCCCCACCGCTGTGGACCTGCTGGAACCTGCTAGAACCTGCTAGCCACCCGGAGAAAGTCAAACAGGTGTCTTCAAGCTACGGCTTGGATGAAAACTTCTACTCGCCACCAGAATGAACTCTCTCACTCCTCGGAGTCTCTACCCGCCAGACTCTGGGTCCGAGAGGAATAGCGGGGGCCATCTCTGGCACCCTCACCCTGCGGCAGGAATCCCTACTCCCACGGTTGGGTCGGTACCCGGGGTTCCTTTGTGCGGAGGAACACACGGGCCCCTCCGTGCGGAGGAACACACGGGCCCCTCCAAGCAGAGGAGGCACGGCGATGGTTAAAAAAAAAAAAGGAGTTCGCCTTCCTTGATATGTCCGCAGCCCAGCTCCCAGCCTGGAGCCCTGAGGGACAGCTGGGTTTCAGCCATGGATTTCAGAGACCCGGGCCCGGAGGCCTGCCCACACCGCCCCGTTGCGGGAGGACTGTGGAGGGTCCCTCCCTGGAGCCCGGGGCAGAGGGGGTCCGCTGGAAGCCGGGCCCTGCGGGGGCTTCTGCCTCCTGCATAATTGATCCGCTGCCTGGCGGTGGACTTGAATAATTCATCCCGGGAAGGAAGCTCTGAGGACGGCCAATTGGAGGCAGCGGAGCTCCTCCCACCTCGTGGAGCTCAGGGTTTACTCCTCTTTGCTTAATGGGCTTCCTGGGAGGCCCCGGTGAATCTCAAGTTTCTCCTCCTGCCCGCGGGTGGGCCCAGGAAAGGCCCAGTAGGTTTGGGGGGGAATCCGGGCTGACTGGTACAGAGCTGCCTGCAGCCCCAGCAGCCAGGTGGTGCCCAGGCTTCCCGCTGCTCCCCGGGATGCTGGAGTCACTGCGCCCCGCCCCCGCCACATGCTGAAGCCTTTGACTTCTCGGATGAGCTGTTTCCTTACACCTGCGAAGGTCCTAAGGCCATTGTGACCTGTGGCGTCTGCTCCGTAAACTCCTTATTGATGTTGATGCCACTTATGATAAATGGTGGCTCCGTCGTGGCCATCCAGGTGGTGGCAAAGGGCTAAGGGCAGCAACTGGGAAGAGGTGGAGGGGCGGATGAAGTCAACTTGGAGCGGGTGCAGTCCGAGCCTGGCGCGGGGGCGGGGGGGCGGGTGGTAGGAGGTGTGTGTAGGGGCGGCAGGGGAGGGCAGGGGGGCATCCCAAGAATTATTCAGGATTCCTCCAGGGATTTCCCCTCTCTGACCAAACTTTTCCAAAGGACCGTCTCAGGGGCTCCAACACTGCCTGGGAAGGGCAGAGAAACTCCAGGGTTTGGAGTCCCCCAGCTTTTCCCTGATACTGCAGATCTTGGGATCCATTCTGGTCCCTGTTTCCATTTCCCACTTATTTTTGAAGGGTAAGGTCCAGCCTGTAAGTCAGACCAACCTGGGGGGTGCAAGAAGCGTCATTTCTCCTTTGCCCCAATGTGGCCTGGTGGCAGAGACATAAACTTGGTCAGTTCGGATGTCTTTCCCCTTCGGACTGCAGCAGCCTGAGGTGTGGGGGACCGGGGTGGCAACAGTCTGGTCCCCGCAGATGGCTTCGGGGTCAGCCCTCCCCTCTTCAGTCTCCGCTCTCTCTTTCCTCTGCTCCTCTGCCCTCTCCTATGCTCACGGATGGTTCCATTGTCTCCTCACTGAATCCATTAAGACGTGTTTTTGGTGGAGGCCCTCCCAACGCCAGTGTACACAAGATAGGGTTCTTTTTTTCTCATTTAACAAGAAATCTGGAGGTAGGCAGCCTGGGGCGGGGCAGTGCCCCCATGGGGTCATCATCCAGGTGCCTGCAGCCTTCTGGCTTCACTCTGAGCCTGGGGCTTTTGCCCTTCCACATTCCAGCATTCCACCTTCTGCGTAGCCACAGGATGGCTGCCATGGCTCCAGCCATTCCCACTAGCAAGAAGGAGGAAAGGGGGAGGGCAGAAGGGGCCAACGAAGGTTGGGTGGGCTCCGTTTTAGGGGCTTTCCTGCAAGTTCCATCTCGTGACTTCTGCTTTGCATACTTTGACCACAGCTGTGTCACATGGCTTGGTCTCTGCTCAAAAGACACACAAAGTAGACAGAGTTGGGGCTGTGTGAAGATGGGGGTAAGCAGAGAGAACCCCAGCAGCACTGAGGAGGGGCCATAGGGCTCCCCACGGAGCTGAGCTCTGGGCTGAGCTGAGTGCTGGTGTTGGAGGAGGAGATGGTAAGGAAGGGCATCCTAGGGAACAGCCTGAGCAAAGACCCAGAGGTCAGGAGGGATGTGGCCTGTGCCACAAAGAACATCATGCTGTTGGACAGCCTGGGAGGGGTGAGAGCAGACAGGTCATGAGGACCTGACCTGTCCCAGGAGGCCTGGGAGCTGCTGCCTGCATCCAGGACCCCAACCTTGAAGACATTTGTTGTTTCTTGCTTCTGTCTTAAGTGGAGCCTGTCCTAACTACCCCGTCTCTCCAGAAGTGGGGCCTGACTTCTCAATGAGTTATCTGCTCTTCAAGTGGCCGGATCAGAAGCAGATGCTTCCTTCCTACTGCTCAACTATGTTCGTCTTCCCAGGGGTGCTCAGAGCCAAGATGACCAACGTGAAAGCCAGCATCATCATTATTATTACTGCTAGTATGCACAGCTGGTTGGCAGTTAGTAATTGCCGAAAAGTACAAGTTGCTTCTTTCTTGCTTCGAAACAGTATTTGCAACATAGACACTTTCCCTTTCCTTATCACTCAAGGTGAATCATAAATAAAACACATTATGAAATCTTCTAAGTTGGGACTGACAAACTTTTTCTGCAAGGGGCCAGAGAGTAGCCCTAAAGAAGCCATAGATAATACAAAGAAATGAATGTGTATGGCCAGGTTCCAATAAAACTTTATGTACAAAAACATGCAGTAACTACTGGGTATTTACCCCAAAGATACAGATGTAGTGAAAAGAAGGGCCATCTGTACCCCAATGTTCATAGCAGCAATGGCCACAGTCACCAAACTGTGGAAAGAACCAAGATGCCCTTCAACAGACAAATGGATAAAGAAGATATGGTCCATATACACTATGGAGTATTATGCCTCTATCAGGAAGGACGAATACCCAACTTTTGTATCAACATGGACGGGACTGGAGGAGATTATGCTGAGTGAAATAAGTCAAGCAGAGAGAGTCAATTATCATATGGCTTCACTTATTTGTGGAGCATAACAAATAACACGGAGGACAGGGGGAGATGGAGAGGAGAAGTGAGTTGGGGGAAATCGGAGAGGGAGACGAACCATGAGAGACTGTGGACTCTGAGAAACAAACTGAGGGTTTTGGAGGGGATGGGGTGGGGGGTTGGGTGAGCCTGGTGGTGGGTATTAAGGGGGGCACGTATTGCATGGGGCACTGGGTGTGGTGCATAAACAATGAATGCTGGAACACTGAAAAGATAATAGAATAAAATAAAATGGAAAGACAAAAACAAAAACAAAAACATTCAGTGGACTGGAATTGCTGCATTGGCCATGGCCTGCCCACCCTTGCTCTAAACCCACGCGCCTGCCTGGTAGGTGATTAGTGCCTTATTATAGGTAAATCAGGTGACTTGATGGTTCATCCTATGCTGTTAAAACCCATCAGAAACACCAATGAAAGAAGATGGAAGGAAAAGTCAGATGATCAATATCTACATTGGAAATAAACACGATGGACTCTTCATTCCAAAAGGTGTTACTGCCAACTCCCACGTCCCAGGCCGTGCAGTAGGAACTGGAGGCGAGAGGGAGGAAGGAAAGACAACGTCTGTGGGTCAAGGCGCTCCTGGGGCCTCCAGGGAGGAGGTGTGGGGAGCCAACCATCTTCGGGAGACACAACGACCACCCAGCAGGGGGACAACGAGGCGGGCGGGGTGACAACCCTTGATCCTGTGGCTGGGAAATGGGTGCACAGAAGAGGGTCCTATCATCAAAGAGATCAAGAAAACACTGAATTAAATAAAGCTAAGTACTGGCGCTTGGCTAGAAGACTTCTCAGAGCCTTGAATACGCCAGCCCGTAACGTGAACCTCCAAGAGAAGCTAGAGAGGCTTCTCTAATTTTAATTCCTAAAATTAATGCACAGCCAAGCCCTTTCTTCAAACCTACTTTAGATTTGTAGAGCCGGACATTTCCCTGTGTTATTAAAGACTCTTTGTGAACATCCTTTTTAGTGGCTGTATAATATGTATAAACCATTATTTATTTATTTGCTTATCTTTCCTCCCATTGCTGGGCATGGCTCAGCAAGGTTGCATGGCCCCTGGCAGCCGCAGACCACAGGATCAGCAGCCAGGAGCCTCTTTCTCCCATCGTATTTGCCTGTAGGGGCAAAGTGGGCGGCGGAAGTCAGGAGCTGGAGAGGTGGGTGGCTGGGGGTCAATCAGCCCACATTCTTGCCTCAGTTTTCTCTCATGTCTCCAAAGTTTCTCTGCTTGTTTTCCCCGGATGGAGAATTTTCTTCTTTGCATGTCTTAATTTGCTTTGAATTCTAGGTTCCTCAAGGACATTTTAACAGGGATCTCCTCATGCACCGTGGCCTGTCAGGGGCTAAGGTTTCCAGGTGCGAGACCTGGTTTTTCTGGGAACCCTACCCCCACCCAGAAACGAAGAAGGAGAAGTGTGCTTGGCACATGGACCAGCATCCCAGGGAACCTCTCAGGCCCTACGAATGCAGTCAGCAACCCTCCTCCTCAAGAACTTGGTGCTCCCTGGCCTTCACAACCTTCATTCTTTAACATTGTTTTTACCTTTTTTTTTTTTTTACTTTTTTTTTTTTTTTTTTCCTCAGAGAGCGAGCGAGCACAGGCAGAGTGGCAGGCAGAGGCAGAGGGAGGAGCAGGCTCCCTGCCGAGCAAGGAGCCCGATTTGGGACTTGATCCCAGGACGCTGGGATCATGACCTGAGCCGAAGGCAGCTGCTCAACCAACTGAGCCACCCAGGCGTCCCTTAACATTGTTTTTAAACATAAAAAGGATACAAGTTATACACCCCAAAGTGAAATCAGCAGGCACCCGGGGGGGAGTGGATAAAGGGCCTTCTAGTTTTTAGTCGTTGTCTTTCCTATCCTCAGACCTTCACAACAAGCTCTTATTTCTGTATTACTCTCACAATATGTATTTTTTTAAAAATAGGAATGTAGGCGGAAGGAAACAATCTTCCCCATAATCCATTAGCCGAAGCAATCACTGTGAATACCTGAGCATTTTTCTTCCAGCCTTCCAGAAAGGAATTTGTTTTCAATACACAGCAACTTGCTCGGTAGTAAAAGGGCTCAGCTCAAGGCTCTTGGCACCGGAGCTGGACCTTGAGGAGATGAAGTAGCTGTCCCCTTCTATTTCCCGCAAAACAGCCTCCTCACACATCCCAGCCTCACGCCACCGAAAGGACACACAGAAGAGCACAACGTGGGTGGGATGGGGGGGCTGTTTTCAGAGGGGCTAGAAGCCCAGAGAAGCTCTCTCTCTCCTTGGTCTGACTGGGCTGATCTCCAGAAAACCTCCCTTCCTTGGCCTGGGCATCGCCTCCAGGGACCTTCCCAGGCTTTATGTCTCCTGACCTCTGCTTCGGATTCAATTCTTGCTCTTGGCCCTCGCCCTGGAACTAGATGCTTCGGTCTGGCTCTTGTCTCAAATCTTCTCTCAGCCCCTGCCCCAGTTTCCCTTCGCTGGAACCCTGACCTCCCATGGCCCCAGCTGGAGGCAGATACCTCCAGGACCCCCTCCTTCCCCTACTGAGGCCAGAGGCCCTTCCCTATGTGCCAGGCTTTCTGTGGCCTGTGGCCGTAGCAAGATGTCCACATAAGGGACCACTTGGATGCTGGAAAGCCCAGGGATTCAACCTGGATGGGCCCTTGTGGTTTCCTTATGTCCCTCATACCAGCTCACAGCTCTCCCCAAACCTACCCATCTGTGCGGACCTTTGGGAAGCTGAGTCAAGTCCCAGGCCAGTCTCCCTCTAGGGTCTCAGGACATTCCCCGGAGAGGGAGACATGCGGTTCCAGGTCTGGCCAGCTCGCTCTCCCAGAGGAACCAAACGCGGTGAACTCATGTTTTGATCATGGCCCGTGGGAGCTGTTCTTGTGTTGGTTAAATAGGCAGGAGGTAAACATGCGCCGAGGAGACCAACTTCAGCTCCCTGTGCACCGGGTTTCACTATAATGACGACAGCATAGAAGGTGGGGGGGGGGCAGGGAAAAACCCCTTATCAGCGCTCCCTCACCACCAGTATGTATTGGCTCCCCTGAGCTCCCTCTGGGTGACTTCTCAGGAGTGTGCAGTGGTCTCTTCCTTCCTTAACTTCATTCTGATTACAAAATTAATACCACTTCATTGCGACAGACTTGGAAAATGCAAAAAGTGAAATGAACAAGACAGAAATGCCCTGAAATTGCATAGAGTCACTCTCTCCCACGTTCAGCAGGCATATCGTCTGTAGGCACACACCATTCTCTGAGCTCATCTTACTGATTTATTTGTTTTGCTTGTTGACTGTCGATTTCTCCCCTACCACAATCTTAAATTTTTTTAATTTAAATTTAAATTTTTAAAAAAAGATTTTATTTATTTTACAGACAGAGATCACAAGTAGGTGGAGAGGCAGGCAGAGAGAGAGGAGGAAGCAGGCTCCCTGCTGAGCAGAGAGCCAGATGCGATGTGGGGCTCAATCCCAGGACCCTGGGATCATGACCTGAGCCTAAGGCAGAGGCTTTAACCCATTGAGCCACCCAGGTGCCCCTAAATTTTAATTTTTAAAAAAGATTTATTTTATTTTATTCTATTATTTATTTTTTTTTTTAATTTTTTTTACAGAGAGAGAGAGACAGCAAGAGAGGGCACACAAGCAGGGGGAGTGGGAGAGGGAGAAGCAGGCTTCCTGCTGAGCAGGGAGCCCCATTCGGGGCTTGATCCCAGGACCCTGGGATCATGACCTGAGCTGAAGGCAGATGCTTAAACTGAGCCATCCAGGCACCCCAAGATTTATTTTATTTTTAAAAAGATATTATTTATTTATTTGACAGGGAGAGAGACAGCAAGAGAAGGAACACAAGCAGGGGGAGTGGGAGAGGGAGAAATAGGCTCCCTGCCGAGCAGGGAGCTGGGATCCGGGCTCAATCCCAAGACTTTGAGATCATGACCTGAGCTGAAAGCAGATGCCCAACTGACTGAGCTACCCAGGAACCTCTCTTCTTCTCCTTCTCCTCTTCCTCCTCCTCCCCCTTCTCCTCCTCCTCCTCCCCCTCTCCTCCTTCCCCCCTCCTCCCTCTCCCCCTCCTTGTCCTCCTCCCCTTCCTTCTCTTTTTAAGCATTTGCTGCTTAAAACCATCATTTATTTGGTTTGGCTGTGTGTACTAAGTGTATACAAGTTGAGTTGCACCAAAGCCCAAAAATCTGTCTTCAATCTGTCTTGTACCCAGTGAATGCCCAGGGCCCAGGAAAAGGCTGGGCTGGAGGTGCTTTACTGTACTCCCACGAGTGAATGAATGCAGGCCAATGTGTAGGTTTTCACTCTGCGGTGATCACCCACAGGAGACGGTGTAGGCAGGAGAGGGTAATAGTTTAGCAATTGTATGATACTCACCACTTCAAATGAAATCTGTCAATTGCACTGGCCAATTAAAAATAAAATTTCCCCCCTCTCTGGGTCTTTGCTCTTTCCAAACCAAAAAGTATCTCAGAGTGGCTTTAGAGACGCCTGTCGTACTTGCTGTCTCCCACCAGCAACTGTTCACAAATGGGATCCGACATCACAGCTCCTGACCATCTGTAGTTTAAAATCCAGCGTAGGTCTCTCTGTTCCCCAAATCCGGGCTCTTTCCCAGCTGCCTCCACCGAGGCCGTCAGTCTTCTTTCTGGTCACTTACAGCCATCAGCACATCCGGAACCAGAATATAAGATCTTGTATGGATTTTTTAAAAGATTTTATTTATTTATTTTTCAGAGAGAGAGAGCAAGTGCACAAGCAGGCAGAGAGGCAAGGCAGAAGTGGAGAGAAGCAGGCTCCCTGCTGAGCAAGGAGCCCAAAGCGGGGCTGATCCCAGGACTCTGGGATCATGACCTGAGCCGAAGGCAGTGGCTTAACCAACTGAGCCACCCAGGTGTCCCAGAGATCTTGTATGGATTTAACTTCACAGGCCAAACCATTATTTTAATGAGAGGGCTTAGAGTTTTCAACTCTGGATTGCTGCTCATGTTTCTGGGGTTTCTGGGGAGTCTGTTCCTGAATGTTTCCTCTAGCCCCTGGGGCAGCTCTCACTGACAACTCACTGCTCCCACCCACAACAAGGGCAAAGTCCTGCCTGCCCGAGGAGCCTCCTTGAGAAATGCATGCCCCAGCAGCTGCAGTACCAAGAGCCCTCTGCCCCAGGATGCTTCCCTTGCTCAGGGGGATCTCCCCAGGGCAGATCAGGGGTGCGGGGAGGTGGGGGGTTATGGTTGGGGAAAGCTGAGCCCTGGAGGCTCATTCTCAGGGGGATAGTTGGTTCTGCTGGGAAGGAAAACCACCTCCCTCGAGCCTTCTCCTGCTTCAGAGAAGGAATTCAGTGAGGCAGAAATTAAGAAAACCCTCCATCTGGGGACATGAGCCTGTGTTTAGAGAGAACAGACCTGAAGAAATCACCCCCTTTACAGATGGTTAGTAGAGCACACAGAGGAGTTAAACAGCAAACTGTAGATTTTCATTTTCACTAAAAACTTTAGTCTCCTGGGGATGCCTGGGTGGCTCAGTTGGTTAAATGTCTGCCTTCAGCTCAGATCATGATCCCAGGGTCTTGGGATCGAGTCCTGCATTGGGCTTCTTGCTCAGCAGGGAGCCTGCTTTTCTCTCTGCCTTCCACTCCCCCTGCTTGTACTCGCTCTCTCTCTTCCAAGATTTTATCTTAAAAAAAGAAAGGGGGGGCACCTGGGCAGCTCAGTGGGTTAAGCTTCTGCCTTCAGCTCAGATCATGATCTCAGGGTCCTGGGATCGAGGCCTGCCCTGGGTTCTCTGCTTAGCAGGGAGCCTGCTTCCCCCTCTCTCTCTGCCTGCCTCTCTACCTACTTGTGATCTCTCTCTCTCTCTGTGTCTGTCAAATAAATAAATAAATAAAATATTTTTAAAAATATAAAAAACAAACAAACAAAAAAAACCCACTTCAGTCTCCTTCTTAATGCCAGCTACCCAGGGACAAATCATAAGATCCTCCATCCCACTCCCAGAAGCTCTAGTTTCACACTCAACTAACATTTACTGAACATCTACTATGGACCACTTAACTTTCACATAAACTCATTTGAGTATATGTCACAGGGTGTCAAACTCTTTTAAAGGGGAATTAGTTTTCCCATTTTACATGAGAACCCAAAGGTTTATAAATGTCCAAGTTACCGTAATTACACACAACCAGCCAGGAGCACTGCAGAATGAAAATGACATCTTTGGCTTCAACCCTGACAGCCTAGAATCTCTTCTCAGTTTTTTTTTTTTAAAGATTTTATTTATTTATTTGATAGACAGAGATCACAAGTAGACAGAGAGGCAGAGAGAGAGAGGAGGAAGCAGGCTGTCCGCAGAGCAGAGAGCCCGATGCGGGGCTCGATCCCAGGACCCTGGGATCATGACCTGAGCCGAAGGCAGCGGCTTTAACCCACTGAGCCACCCAGGCGCCCCTCTTCTCAGTTTTAAACCCACAGTGTTCAGTCTTCATTTTTAATTGTGGTAAAATACATGTAACATAAAATTTACCATCTTACTCATTTGAAAAAAAAATGGAATGCTTCACGAATTTACATGTCATCCTTGCGCTGGGGACACGCCCATCTTCCCTTATTCCAATTTTAGCAAGGATCCCTCTTACTCATCTTTACGTGTACAGTTCAGTAAGTCGTGTTAAATACATTCACATCTTTGCAGCAACCATCACCATCCGTCTCCAGAACTCCTTTCATCTTGCAAAATGCAAACCCTGCACCTGTTAAACCCTAACTCCACGTTGCCCCCTGCTCCTCCCCGAGTTCCCTGGCAACCACATATTTTCTATTCTGTTTTCTGTCTCTGAGAATTTGACTGCTCTACGTGCCTCATAAAATATGTGGAATCATACAGTGTTCGTCTTTTTGTCACTGGTTTCTCTCAGCCTAATGTTCTCAAGGTTCATCCATGTTGTCGCAGGTATTAGGATTTCCTTCCTTTTTAGGGCTGAACAGTATTCCATGGGACAGACATATCGCATTTTGTTGATCCGTTCATCCATCAATAGATACTTGGATTTCGTCTACCTTTTGCTTATTGTGAATAGTGCTATGAACATCAGTGTCCACGTAACTCTTAGAGACCCCCGATTTCAATTCTTTGGGGGCATATACCCACAAATGGAGTTGTGGATCATATGCAGATTCAGAGTGACAATGCCAAATGTTGATGAAGATGTGGAAACTGGAATATTCATACGTTGTTGGTGGGAATGGAAACTGGTAGAATCATTTTGGAAAACTGTGACAGATATCCTGAAGGTAAGTATTCTAAATATATGTATAAATCTATAATCTAATAGCCCTACTCCTATGTATACCTAACCAACAGAAAAGTGTATGTATGTGTCCCAAAACCCATGTTCAAGAACATTCAGAGCAGCCCATTTTGTATTACAAACTGACAATTATTCACCTACAGTAGGATGGCTAAACAGAATGTCGGTATTCATACAAAGAAACGCCCAGACCAATGGTTCTTAGCCATTTGTGTGCATTAGAATCACCTGGAGGGCTTGTTAAGCTCCTGATTGCTGGGCTCCAGCTGTCTGTTCCCTACCACCACACAGAACAGATCTCACATTTCTCTCCCTTAGGTGCTTTTACCATCGTGGAAGAAAGCTGCCAGCCGCCACCCCCTGCTCATTCTCTCCTCCCCTACATCAGCAGGAACGGGGACTGGGGAAGCCTAAGAAGCCTGGTTTCTGACCATTAGTACAAACTCAAAAATCTCTCTTCTGTCAGGTCAGCCCCGCACCCCTGGATTTGTTGCTATGCTTATGAACATTATCTCCCATAACTCTGACAAATAATTAGTGCATAATTATGATATAATTATGACACTCATCTTTATCCTCTTTTATAGACAAGGAATTGACAATTAGCTGGATTAATTGCACGGTCCTGCTGCTAGACAAAAGTAGAGAGGAGATTCAAACCCACATCTTCTGACTCTGGGTCTAATGTTCCCTCTTCCATTGCCATCTGTGTCCCCAGAATGCAATGCACGCCCTTCCCTCTTCTCCATCTATCCAGGTGCTACCAAGTTCCAGCTCTAAAGCGAGGCCCCCTTTCTCCAGGAAGCAAACACTGCAACCCAAAGCAAGATAGTTTTGCCTGGTGTGAATATAGTATTGTTTAGTTACCTAATGTGCTTCTGGGCATTAAAAGCTCAGCCCTGAAAGAGCTCCTTTAGGCAGTGTCTGCTGTTTCTGTGGTTAATTGGCTGTCCAGGGAGGTGCATGCAGCTTTAGTGAAATGCTGATCTTTTCACCCTAATCAGCAAGACCCAGCTGGGATACTGTTTCCTCCATGCATCAGCGTTTCTGAAACAGCTGCCTATGACTTTGGCAGAGCCAAGTGGGAAGTGGGGACTCCATGAGAGTAGCCTGTGGCCTAAAGAGATTCAGCACCAAGGGCAGCGACTCAAGCCTCACTGAAGGAGTAAAAAGCCATAAAAGTAGAGAGAGGTTCTCAGTCTTGGCTGCAAGCTGGAATCATCTAGAGAGATGAAAACAAAATTCCAATGTCTGGGCTCCATCCCAAGTCCAACTGGGATAGATCTGGCAAACATACATATATATACGTGTATATATATATATACATATATACACATGTTAAAACTCCTCTTTTCCAAGGGATTCCAGTGTGCAACAAGGATTGAGAACAGGTATGGTAATGAACCAACCAACCAGGGAGTGTTCCAAAGAACAGACAGTGACCATGAGACTTAGAGTTTTATTTATTTATTTTAAAAGATTTACTTATTCATTTGAGACAGCAAGCGAGCAGGAGGAGGGGCAGAAGGAGAGAGAGGGAGAGTCTCCAACAGACTCCCGGCTGAGTATGGAGCCCAAAGTAGGGCTTGATCCCATCACCCTGAGGTCATGGCCTGCGCCCAAATCAACAGTTGGACACTCAACTGACTGAGCCACCCACGCGCCCCGAGACTTAGAGTCTTAAAAGGAACCTTCCAGGGGCGGTTACTTAGTTCTCTGCAACTCTTCTTCCATGAAAACTCTTCCTGGCCCACTCTAATTGGGTGAGTGCTACTCTCTGTACTCTGGCATCATCCTCCTTGGGATCCCACTTTCTTATATCTATGAGAAACAGCCTGGACATTCTTCATGCAAATTGGAGAGCTCAGTTAGGTCCAATTCAAAACACACACACACACACACACACACACACACACACACACAGAAGCCAAGAGGCTGCAGATGTCTTGAGAATTGGCAGAATGTTTCTTTCTTTCAAGATTGTTAAAAAGAAAAATCAAGGGGCGCCTGAGTGGCTCAGTGGGTTAAGCCTCTGCCTTCGGCTCAGGTCATGATCCCAGGGTCCTAGGATCGAGCCCTGCATCGGGCTCTCTGCTCAGCAGGGAGCCTGCTCCCCCCTCCCCCCACCTGCCTCTCTGCCTACTTGTGATCTCTGTCTGTCAAATAAATAAATAAAATCTTAAAAAAAAAAAGAAAAATCAAGTGTTGCTCAGTTATCTATAATGGGATAAAAACTAGAAACCACTTTACAGTTAAAAAATAGGGTGTTGTTGGGGCCCCTCAGTGGCTTAGTTAGTTGGGTGTCCAACTCTTTCTTTTTTTTTTTTAAAGATTTTATTTATTTATTTGACACAGAGAGAGATCACAAGTAGGCAGAAAGGCAGGCAGAGAGGGGGGGTGGGGAAGCAGGCTCCCCGCTGAGCAGAGAACCCAATGTGGGACTTGATCCCAGGACCCCAAGATCATGACCTGAGCCGAAGGCAGAGGCTTAACCCTCTGAGCCACCCAGGCGTCCCGTCCAACTCTTTCTTGACTTCAGCTCAGGTCATGACCTCAGGGGCGTGGGATCGAGCCCCGCATTGGGCTCTGTGCTGGGCGTGGAGTGTGTTTGGAATTCTCTCTTCCTCTCCCTCTGCCCCTCTCCCCTGCTTGTGCTCTCTCTCGCTCTCGAAAATAAATAAAGAAAATAAAAAATTAAAGAAAAATGGGGTGTTGGTTGTATTTGTATAATTGAACAATCAGGAGTTGGGTGTCTGCATAATGAAATTCAGAGCAGCCATGGCAAAATACGCTTCATATGAAAATGTAATGATATAGAAGTTGCGTATGCTTTACTCCCTGAAAAAATCTGATAATATGTACCACATGATCCCAACTTTAGAAAAAATATATGCACGTAAGTATTCGGATATGTTCAAAAATGAAAAACATTTCAAGTGTTAGCTGTTATCATGGAATGTTGGTGAAACAGGGAATTTTTGTTTTATTTGAAATTTTCTACTTGATCCTTATTTCCATAATAAACACACATTTCTTTTGTCAGGAAAAAAGTAATACAAAAACCCCTAGATGATGAATGAACCAGTGAATTGATCCATTAGAATTTCCTGTTTTCAACAGAGGAATACAGAGAGTTTAAGACAGAAATAAAATGTCAATGACATTCAAATAATGACAACAGTGTAGATCCTTCTCTACAATCAAGAACTTCTTTAAGGCAAATGTCCATGCTTCCTTGGGGTTAAATTTTTTTTTTTAATTTTATCCATTTATTTGACAGATAGAGATCACAGGTAGGCAGAGAGGCAGGTGAAGAGAGAAGAGGAGGCAGGCTCCCTGCTGAGCAGAGAGCCCCGATGCGGGCTCGATCCCAGGACCCTGGGATCATGACCTGAGCCAAAGGCAGAGGCTTTAACCCACTGAGCCACCCAGGCACCCCCTTGGGGTTAAATATTAATCTGATAGAGCCCAGGCCAGCCTAGGAGATGAATTTTAGTTTATGTGAAATTTTTATGAACTAATTAGTGGGTTGGATCAAAGAGCAGGACCAGAAGAGAGTCACAAAGAGGTTTTAGAAGATAAAGCATTTCTTATTAATTCACCACTGCTTTCTTAAAAGGACATGAACTTGGATAAGGCAGTCACCTCCCCTAGATCAGAATACCTACAAACCTAAGTTATGTCCCAGGTGGGAAGCAGGGCTGGAAGCGAGAAGCAGGCTGTGGGAAGGAAACTTTACCAAATCTTCTATCACAGACAAGGGCGGGAAATCTATCACAGATAGGCGGGATAGGCGGGCAGTCTTCGGTTTTCTTTCCATAAGCCAGCTTCAGCAGGGAAGAGGGAGGAAATGAACAAGCTGGAACAATATTCACTTAAACATAAATACAAAGCAGGGGCGCCTGGGTG
Organism: Taxidea taxus jeffersonii; assembly: GCA_003697995.1. NCBI lineage: Eukaryota > Metazoa > Chordata > Mammalia > Carnivora > Mustelidae > Taxidea > Taxidea taxus. Next base: position 35,493 of record RCUC01083651.1, read on the forward strand.
GCTCAGTGGGTTAAGCCTCTGCCTTCGGCTCAGGTCAGGATCTTGGGGTCCTGGGATTGAGTCCCACATTGGGCTCCCTGCTCAGCAGGGAGCCTGCTTCCCCCTCTCTCTCTGTCTGCTGCTCCCCCTGCTTATGCTCACTCTCTCTGACTGATAAAATCTTTTTAATGAAAAAAATAAAACAAAAACATAGATACCAAGCCCTGCTCGATGGAGTCTTAGAGGAGTCCTGGCCCAGCAGCAGTGTTGCCCCTGGTGTGCCACCATGAATGATTAAATACGAAGCGATGTAAAAAGCTCACGGTTCCATTAAGGCTTCAGTGCTCCAATTTCCTACCAGTGCGGAGTGTCGGAAACTGCTCTTGGCTAAACAGAGCAGTCTCCCTCCATCCATTATAAAACACGCTTTCAATACTGACATTTTTCTAAGCAGCCTATTTCCCTTTTAAAAACTATAAACAATTACAAGAGGCAGCATACGCAGGGTGAGAAACGAAGAGTCCTTCTTGACCGTGGCCTCCAGTTTGCTCGTTCTGTTTCCCAGAGCCGGCAGCTCATACCATCTCCAATACCTTTCCCGGTATTCCGCACACAAAATAACCCATAAAAGTGGGCAAAAGATTTAGACAGACATTTCACCAGGAGAGGTATGTAGGTGACAAACACCAGAAAGAGCTTGACATCATTAGTTATTAAGGAAATGGAGACTAAAACCGCAAGACATGACTACACACCCGTGAGAATGGCTAAAATGTAACAGATTATACCAAATGTCAGTGAGGATGTGAATGAATTGGAACTCTCAGAGACCAGATTATGCAATGGTACACCTTGGGGGAGCCTGAGTGGCTCAGTCGGTTAAGAGTCTGCCTTGCGGGGGCGCCTGGGTGGCTCAGTGGGTTAAAGCCTCTGCCTTTGGCTCACGTCATGATCCCAGGGTCCTGGGATCGAGCCCCACATCGGGCTCTCTGCTCAGCGGGGAGCCTGCTTTCCCCCTCTCTCTGCCTGCCCTCTGCCTACTTGTGATCTTGCTCTCTGTCAAATAAATAAATAAAATCGTAAAAAAAAAAAAAAAAGAGTCTGCCTTGGGCTCAGGTCATGATCCCAGGGTCCTGGGATTGAGCCTGTGTCGGGCTCCCTGCTCGGCGGAGAGCCCACTTCTCCCTCTGCTCCTCATCCTGTTTGTGCTGACAGGTAAATAAATAAATCTTTAAAAAAAATAAAATGGTACACTTTGGAAATCAGCTTGTCAATTTCTTAAAAAATTAAACAGACCGGCCAATGGATCCAGTCCATCCACTTCTAGGTATTTACCTAAGAGAGAGGGAAATACATGCCCATGCGCAGATGGGTGTGTGAAAGTCCACGGCAGGTTTATTTGTGATTGTCCCAAATTGGGAACAACCCCAAAGTCCAACAGCAGCGAAGTAGACGAGCACGTTGTGCTACATTCAAACAATGGAATACTATTCAGCAAGAAGAAAGAAAATCGTCTATTAGTACATACAATGTGGATACATCTCAGAAAAGTTACGCTGAGTGACAGAAGCCAGGCCCACATACATATTGTATGATGCCATTTATATAAACCTTTAGAAGATGTCAACTAATCTATATAGAGAGAGGGCAGAGCAGTGGTTGCTTGGGGATGAGGGGGGTGAGGAGGGTTGGAGGGATTTACAAAGGGGCACAGGGAAACTTTGGGGGGTGATGGATATGTCTCCTATCTTTATTATGGTGATCCAATTGTTCACTTTTTAAAAGATGTATTTATTTTTGTGCGAGAGAGGGGGAGAGAGTGAGCATGAGAGGGAGAGGGGGCAGTCCCCGCTGAGCAGGGAGCCCAATGTGGGACTCGATCCTAGGACCCTGGGATCATGACCTGAGCGGAAGGCAGATGCTTAACTGACTGAGCCACCCAGGCACCCCAATGTAGATCATTTTTTTTGTTTGTTTTTTATTTAAAGATTTTTATTTATTTATTTATTTGACAGAGAGAAATCACAAGTATGCAAAGAGGCAGGCAGAGAGAGAGAGGAGGAAGCAGACTCCCTGCCAAGCAGAGAGCCCGATGCGGGACTCGATCCCAGGACCCTGAGATCATGACCTGAGCCGAAGGCAGAGGCTTAACCCACTGAGCCACCCAGGCGCCCCTGTAGATCACTTTAAAGTGTACAGTTCAGTGGCATTTAGCACATTCGCATCTTTGTGCTCCCACTACCCCTATGTAGTTCTGAAACAGTGCCTCACCCCAAAAAGAAGCCCCATACCCATTAGGCAGTTACTTCCCACAGGTGGGGTTTTCAAACAAGGAGGATGTGTTTCCCAGGCAGGCTTGGAAAGGAGGTCATTCATTCCAAAGGAGGAAATTTACAAAGCCCTTAGCACATCAAGTCACTTGGGGACGGTGCCAGTGCGTATGCCTCGGGGCTGAGGAAGGGATGGGGTGAAGCAGGAGGGAAAGGCAGGGCGAGGGGTGGTGAAGATCACGTGTGCCCGCTCTGCCTTATAAGCAGTTGGAACAAGTCAAGGGCAGTGAGGAGGAATCGGTGGTAAGGGGACCTCTCTGAGTAATTTTCATCCCTGGAGGGATGCTGTCAACTTTCACATGAATTCAGTTTGAGCCAGGGTTTCTCAAGAAGGGCACTCTGGCTCTCAGGGCTGGATGATTCTTTGCCCACCGCCGGGGGTGGCTGTCCTGTGCACCGTGCGTGCCTCTGCCCATGAACCGCCACGGTTGTGACAACCAGTGATGTCTCCAGACACTGCCAAACGTCCCGTGACGGAGGGGCGTGTTAGGACTCCGACTCTGTAGTGCCCCGCCCTCAGGAGCAGGCAAATCACAGGGTGTTCTGGGAGGCTCTTGCTCAGAGCTGCCGGAGACAAGACAACATGGGGCAGAATGACCCCTGAGGGCTGGGCTTCTAGACACAGAAAATCTGTTAGAATTTTGTGGTGTTTTTGTTTTGTTTTAATTCCTTCTTCCATTTACTCAACAAGCACTTAATGCCTACCTTGTGCCAGGTATTGAGGCTATGGCTGGGGCAGGGGGGGAGGGGAAGGGGGGAGGAGTGCCTGAGGGATTTAGCATCCCATCCTTTCACCTCCCCAGCCCCTCACAGCCTGCATCTGGGACAGTGGCGTCGCATCCTGGGAGGGGCAGGGAAAGAGGAAGGTGGCAGAGCCAGGGAACTGTGGGAGCACGGTGGCAGAGTGGGACGTGGCGGGGGTGGTCACTGGTATCAGCTGGGCCTGGCCCTCTGCCAGTGTCCCTGTCCCTCACAGTGCTCCTACCTCAGGGGAATAGGTGTGGTTTGGGGTGTACCAGGGAGGCTGAGCCCCAGGCCCAGGAGCGCTTTGGCAAAGATCCCTGTGCCCAAAAGTGACATGGAAGCAAAGTGGCCAGTGGCTTCAAGGACTCTGTGGGCTGAGATAGTGAATGTATCAGTGGGGCTCACTGTGCATCAGAGTGCCTGCCCTCAACGTTCTAGACATTGAAAGACTCTTGGAAGCTTTGCACAACTCAGAGGCAAAGGGAAGGCGATTCAGTTATGACCAAGATTTCCTTCTTTTTTTCTTTCTTCTTTCCTTTTCTTTGTTTTTTCTTTTCTTTCTCCCCTCCTTTCTTCCCTTTTTTTCCCCTAAGCCCTGGATGATGGGGCTCTGAGTCAGATTTCACTGAAATTAGAAGAGTTGTGTGACAGTTACTGCATAAAGTTCATGCACATGATGTTAAGAACAGAGCACTGCCCTGGCCCCCAGGGACTTGAGGTCTAGTGGAAAACTGCCCCCTACTCCGCCATTATTTCTGGAGAACATTCTGAGAAATTTTATACCCTTGTTCTCTTTTACTTGATTCAATCTTCACAACTGCATCAAGTTGCTGAGAGTCCATTTTGCAGGTAAGTGAGCTGAACCGAGAGCGGTGTAGTGACTCTGCCCGTGGCCCAGAAGAGTCTGATCCAGTGGCAGAATATAGGACATCTGCTCTTCCTCCTGCATTAGGTAGCCCTGCACTGTGCAGCTCAAGAGGGTAGCTGATGGTTGTTGGGGTTGCAGGGGGCTCTGGTGGCCGAGTGGGCTCCCTCCCTGCATGGCCCTGGCTGTGCAGTCGCTGCAATGGCCACCACGCACCACACTGGCAAACATAATAGGAAGCTGCCAGCTCTTCTGGAACAGAGCGATGAGAGGTTGGCAGTTGTTCAGGAACATGAACTAGGCAGCTGTGTGCAGAGCACGTTGAGGGGTTAGATGAGAGGTAGGACACCCAGCTCAAGACTGGCACACGCAGTTAGTAATGAACAACAGGGCCCCAGCTCGTGGGACATGCAACAGGGGACAGGAGAGGACAAGGTGGGGACTGGGGACTCGCCCAGAGTGAAAAACACAAATGCCATATTCTTAGCAGATTATCTATGAGTGCATGTACATCCGGGAGAATCGTATGAATTATGTGCCACACTCATTTAGAGATAGCCACTTTGGGGGGAAATGATTATGTTTAAACCATACTTTTTCAGCAGTGATTTAAAAGTAGTAACCAATCATATTTGCCTGCTCTCTGTCAAGCTGTAAGCAATTTCACCAGCAAAAGCATGAACTAATTGGATGCTTGAGAATATCTAAAAGAAATGCACTAATTAAGAGAAAGTGACAGTTTCCTAAGAGCTTTGTATCCCAAAGGAGGGAAACTGAATACCACAGATCCGGGTAACAAGTTAGATGATAATCTGATGAGAGCAACAGAACACTGTCAAGTGATCTCTGGGATTCCTCTAAGCCGATTTTCAGCACCTGATCTTCTTAGCTTTTAAATCTTTTCAGAGAGTTAGTAATAAAGAGCTCTGCAAGCTGAGGAAGTCTGCCCAGGTGGTGAATCTTAGCGGAGTGGAGCTGCAATGTATCAGGCTGAAGTGCTTTCCTCTCTTGTTCCAGTTCAGTTGGCAAATCTGTATCTTCAGGGTGGCAATATACTTGCTTTTCTCCTGGCTTTTGCTGTAGAGAAACAAGGGAAAATGTCCTGATAATAAACGTCTTCAGTGAGATTCTCCAGCCACTTTTTTTTTTTTTTTTTTTAAATTCTAGGCATCCCTGCCATCAGAAAAGGCATGCTGGGACAGGGCCTCAGATCCTTTCCCAAGGAAAGGGCAGGTTCCATAGGAGTGGCAGCCCATCAAAGCCATTCAACCCAGAAAGGAAAATGCAGCACTCCACTGCCATAGTTGGCTGCCTCTAGGAAGACCTGTGAGGTTCTAAACTAGAAGGTAGGAAGAGTTGAACAGGAAGTTTGGTCCAATTAAGGCCACTAAAACCTCCCCCCCTCCCTTTTTTTGGACAACTTCAATGCATTACATTAGTTCTCATAAAGGAAGTGATTTACAAAGGAAAACTTTACTAAGCATTCATAGCCACTAGTTAGTATTCCTTGAAAATAATCAAGCTGCAGGACTTTAAATGAGATTTAAATGTATCACTTTTAAAACCAGGCCAAATTGGTGGTTCTTTCCTAACTCCTCTCATAATCATGCAGCACAAGTTAAATTATATCTTGCGGCACTAGCACAGAATTTGGCAACAAAAAGCCCTCAAGATTCAAATCCTTGCTTTATTGTTCACTCTGATTTTGAGCAAATTACTGAATCCTTCTGGGCTTGTCCCCTTATCTGTAAGAGGGATGGCTAACCTAAGAGTGGTGCTGGACTTTATGTAGGACTACATGGGGGTGCACACACACAGGGTTGGGCACAGGTCCATAACCAAAAGGTCAGGATCTCAAGAAAGAAAGGGGGGGGCTCGGTGGCTCCGTGGGTTAAACCTCTGCCTTCGGCTCAGGTCACGGTCTCAGGGTCCTGGGATGGAGCCCTGCATCAGGCTCTCTGCTCAGCGGGGAGTCTGCTTCCCCTCTCTTCTCTGCCTGCTACTCTGCCTACTTGTGATCTCTGTCAAATAAATAAGTAAAATCTTAGAAAAAAAAAAAAAAGAAAGAAGTGGGTACTTTGGAAACCATTTGAATGGATGAGAGGGGAGAAACTGGGGTGGCCAAAGCAGTAAGAACAGTCTGGTCAGATAAAAAGGCCAGATATGAAGGCCGGGAGTCACTGCTAATGGGGACAGTGTTGCTTTTTGGGGTGATGAAAATGGTTTGAAGTTAGTGGTGCTAGTTGCACAACTAACATACTAACACCCTTTGGTACACTTTAAGAGGGTGGATTTGGGGGCGCCTGGGTGGCTCAGTGGGTTAAACCTCTGCCTTCAGCTCAGGTCATGATCTCAGGGTCCTGGGATGGAGCCCTGCATGAGGCTCTCTGTTCGGCGGGGGGCCTGCTTCCCCCTCTCTCTCTCTGCCTGCCTCTCTGCCTACTTGTGATCTCTGTCAAATAAATAAATAAAATCTTTAAAAAAAAAAGGATGGATTTTATGGTGCATGCATTTTATTTCAATTATACTGTTATTTTAAAAAAGGAAGCAGAGGGGCGCCTGGGTAGCTCAGTGGGTTAAGCCTCTGCCTTCAGCTCAGGTTATGATCTCAGGGTCCTGGGATTGAGTCCAGCATCGGGCTCTCTGTTCAGCAGGGAGCCTGCTTCCTCCTCTCTCTCTGCCTGCCTCTCTGCCTACTTGTTATCTCTGTCAAATAAATAAAATCTTAAAAAAAAAAAAAGGAAGCAGAAAACATGAATAAGGACATTTGGAGAGGTAATGGAACATGAGGATTTTCAAATTCTCTGGTGTGGTGGAGAATCAAGTTCTGGTCTGTAGGATAAAAAGTATTATTTAAGGAGGGTAAAAACCCATTTCTCTTGTTAAATTCTGTAATTTTACATTCCCACCATACCTTCTCAAGTTTCATTTTGAGAAGAGATTGTCCTTCATTTCGAGGGCTACGAGGGCTATGTTATCAGTGGAATATTCATACAATGGTTTCGAACGATAGGTGATGGGCAGCTTTTCAGTACCTGTAGTGTTTCACTCTGGGTTTTAGGACATCATGAGAAATACTTATCCATACCAAAGATTTCATAATTACCATCGCAAACTGCCTCGATGGTGCCATTTCAATACAAACAACCACAGGCACAACCATTTAGATTTCTAATTTATTATTAAATTACATAACAAAGCTTCTTCTATACAGTCAGAAAATGCACATTTAGATGAGAACAAAAATTGAGTACGAATACAATAAATCTGGTTCCAAGAAGCCATTTTAAAAGCAAAAAAATTAGAAAGTGCATCTGGAATAGATTTTTAAAAAATCTGTATTGGCATTTTTCACAAGGAAACATCTTTCATCATGGTAAAGTGTGACTGGAATTGATTTCCCTCCCTTTCTAAGAGCTAATAGGATGGGAACAGATGCAAATCCTCTTATACTAAAGTGAGAGTTGGGTACAAAGAAGATGAGAAAGATCCCTCAAGACATGGCTCAGCTTTGTCTCGGCTTTTTATCCAACAAACGTCCTTCAGTTACTTAATCCTTCCTTATTTTCTTTTCCCGGAGAAGCTTAAGGATATGCAGGTTTATAAAAGAAAGACAAGCTTGGTTTATAAAGACCACGATGAAAAGCTCTGCATCTGAACAGAGACCCGGCTAAACAACCTCTGACCAGAAAGGAGAACGGAACGCAATCGGTTCACTTTTCTGAGTGGAATCCGTTTGTGCTTTAGGGACATTTGCCACAGACTTTAGCGTCATCCTAGACATGGCCATTTATCCTCCATGGCAAGTTAGAGAACTGGGTCAATTTCTAAGGTATCGTATCTGGCTAATGATCAAACATGAGGTATGAGAAAACCAAAAAGGTTAGTCCAGTTCTTTGAAGTCCTTTTCATCAGGTTGAGATTATTGAAGTGAAATAGCAGATCAATGGCGGGAATGCAAGTCCAAGGGGCCTCTGTTCCAGAGGCCAAAAGTCATGACATCAAAAGGCTCAGTTAAGTACATTTTCCTAGTCAGATGTATTCAGCATCCAGTAGGAAAGAAAGTATTATTTGGTTTCAGGTATAAAAAGTGCCCGTGTGATGTCTCCTCTCTTCACTTGTATTAGTTTTTAGGATTTTACTTCCAATGCCTGATCCACAGTAGGGAAAAAGGTATTCTCTATACAAGTTTGGTACAAAGGACAGAGGAATAGTGGAGAAGGAAAGCCCTTTTCTAACATTAGAAAAATAAAGGGTGAGCAATGCAGGTTACAGGGAATCCTTCAGCTTCCTTAAAAACACTAAGAAGAATATACGGAGAGCCAGGACAGATCAACTGAAGCACTTGGAAATCTGGGTTTGAACTTAGTAGTCAATTAAACATCTTTAACTAAAGTTATCAGCACACATAAAACACAATCTCAGAAGTATATTTTTGGGAATTTTGTCCTTTATGTTGTCATGGTTTTTCATACTTCTTAGTGAAAAGGAAAGTTCTGAATGGTTACTAAAATGATCCCAAAGGAAAGAGCCATTATTATGTAAGACAATGGCTAAGGGAGAATAATCTCCCCTAAGAGGCAACTTCCTTCTGACCTCCCAGCTCTAACAAGCAACTTACAGTTGGTTCCTGAGCCTAGCAGCAGGTCTGTAAGGGCAGAAGAAAAGGGGAGAAACTAAGATGGTTAAAAAAAACGTTAAATGGCATGAAGCTGAAAGAACTCAAATCAGCCATCATGGGATTCAAATCCCCTTCTTGTAAATGACATGGCATACTTCTATTTCCTTATTCCAGGGCTTGTTTCTGTGAATGAAGGAACTGTAAGAGGAGAGGATCCTAGCTATCTACACTTGCCCTGGGTCACCTCACTATGGGCTACAGCACTGGGCGGTTAGTCAGACAGACCTACCTGACACCAAAATCTACACCAATCTTTTTCAACTTCCTTGGAAGAACTAGTTTATTTTCAAAACGAAAATAACAACATAATTCTATTACTTCATTTAAGCATAATCCTAACTGAGAGGCTCATCACCCATCAAAAGTACGTGTTTGCTTAGTGCAGCAAACACTAAATGAACTCAGGCCCTTGGTTTACCCTCATATAATCAGCTTCAATGAATGTACCAAATAATCAGACCAGTAAAAAAGACTGGTAGTATAATTAAATAAATAACTTTATTTATGATACTTCAGATTTTTATAAATGCCAACCATATAGCAATGAAAGTCCCAATAAATTCTAGCTGAGGCACAACCACCAATCAAGGCCCTTTGAAAAATCAAAGATAATAATAAAGTGTCAGGGGAGAGAAGTTTTGTTCTCTCAACAGAGAATTTAATAAATGAACTTCTCTGATCCTTTAAGGTTCATGTTGGGAAAACTCAGACTTTCTTCTAAGGGCATCCCCAATCAAGTAACTGATCGATCAACCCACATTTAGAAAAATAAACCCTGTAGTTCAAAAAACAAAACCAAAAACATATCAAATGCCTTTCATACCCAGGACATGACAGAACTTTGACACCAGAAGGAAAAACCTTTGTTTCTGTACCAGACCAGGGGTTAGCATAACCATCAGCCTGTGATTCAGTTCACCTGAATGTCCTCACCCACGCACTGTGATGCAGTTAAGAACTACACACTAATATCCTTTTATTTCCTGTGGCACAGTCTGAAGCCAATACTATAAATATCAGAATCAATTCCAATGGTGAGGAGCAACTTTCTTGGTGAGGAATGCAGATGCTGAAGTCTTCAAGCTATCTGTGGTAGTTCAGTTAGACAAGTCATACATTTACAGAAATGGAGAAATGGTTAAACCCGAAAAGAATTCTGGTGGGTCGTTTAAAAATTTTGTCACTGTCCAGGGATGGTAGTAGAAGACAGGTGCAGACGGAGAGAAATTCTGTTACGTGCACCTTCAACAGTAAAACCGTTCTCTGGATGTTTGGGAAATCTTAACAGATTTGGAATGAACAGGTTTTCATAAAACCCAGAATTCCTAGTACATCAGGCAACAGTTCTCAAACTTTTGCTCCTAGACCATGGAGCATTTACAAATGGAATTATCTGGATGGTGACCCCATCCAGTGGTCTTTTTACATGAGCTTGTTGAATAAATCAGTTGAAAACGGAGCAGTCCGCTCACTCTGAGGAACTGGTGAGGGCAATGACAGACACTGGCTATTAGTTACTTTTATCACGGTAGAACTGGAATTTCACTGACTTGTAGTAGCAAATATTAATCCAATGAAAGAAATAAACAAAAAATCAAAATGACTGACAAAAAAGCCTGTTATTCTTGATGCTTTTCCAGTAATATAGTCAACCCCAGTGTGCATACAATTTACAAAAAAAAGAAAAAAAAAGTTTTTTTGCAGTGTTTGTCTTCTGTTTCAGACAACCGAAACTGTGTTGAAGTTGACCTGTTGGCATCTCAAAGAATCTGTGAAAATTAATTTTCCTTGAATACCAAAACAGGGACACAGAGTAGAAATTTATAGTACAGCTTATCAGGAAACGACTTGTGGTTTCTCATCATGAGTGTAAAATAAAAGCACAAGAACTATTTTTATTCACAACCCAATCAGGGGGCTAAAAGGAAAGCAGTCTTTGGATACAGAGAAACCTGGTTTTCTGGAGTCCAGCTGTAAGACCTGGCTCGTCATCAGCCTTCCATACTATTACCGAAGCACGGAAACTCTGTTTCTGACTGGTTTACTTACCTCCTGGGAAGACAAAAGCAACTGACACTTTTTTTTTTTTTTTT
>RCUC01083653.1:0-13069 GCA_003697995.1 Taxidea taxus jeffersonii
TCTGAAAGAGCAAGACATATGCTTTAGCTGTCTTGTTGGCTATGTCTAGCATGATGTCTAATACGGGAATCACCAGAAAACACACATACACCCAGCACACATTCCCCCTCAGACACTTACCCACATCACAACTGCATATACATTCCCTACCAGTGTAACTTCTTTAACTGAAGAGAGTTTGTAGTTTACACAAACTTGGGCAACAGCTCATTCTTTTTCTTTACTGTTTGATCCCATGTGCAACAGGGAGCAACACAAGTCCTCTTCACCTCTCTGAGTTTCCATTTCTTTGGTAAACCAAAGTTTGGTCTGGGAAAGGGTTTCCCAATCTTCAGACATCAGCCATCTGCAAATCACCCTCCTGGCGTTTTATGGCCTTATTTGCATGTCGTCACAACAGCACAGACTGCTGCTGAAAAGAAGGCAGAGGGTACAGGGGCACCATTTAACCTCAGCAGTAACCTTGTTGGGTTTTGAGCACTCAGCAAGATAAACCCATAAATGGTTAAAAAAAATTGAATTGTCTATATGCAAACTAAAATCATACAGTACTACCAGTGAGAGGAATGCTACACTTTGGGGGGAAAAGTCTAAATTAGCACAACGTAAAGTCTCACCTAGTTCTGTCTCTTTATGTTTGTAAGTTGAGTACTGAACATTAGATAATTCTATAATTTACTCCAGATATAACCTTCTTAGTACTCCTCCAAAGTCGAAATCCCCTAAATGTGAGGAGAGACTTTTAGTCTTCAATATTTGTGCTTTCTCCCTGGCCACTTTTATACTCCTGCTTTAGCAGGATTCACAGGCCTTGTGAAGTGTTCACAGATCAAGAATATACACCTCTAAAACTTGGAAGGGTCTTTCCCAGTCAGACTGACAGAGACTTCTGTCAATTTTTTTTTTTTTACTACAACCCACATTATGAAATGCATTTATATTGTGACCCAATGTTGATATATATAGAAAATTTTAATGGAATATGCTTATACTTTATTCTGTTCCTTTCATCTATTCCATTCTCTCTTATTTTTTAAATTGTGGATTGCCACTTACCAAATTTATTTTATAACACATTGTATTAATTACCTGTTGCTGTGTGACAATATTGTCACAAATTCGGCAGCTTAAAAAACACACTCTTATTTTGTCACAATTTCTGTGGGCCAGGGATGTGTCACCCGCAAGGCTACAATCAGCAAGTCAGCCAGGGCAGTGATCTCACATGAGATTCAACTGGAAAAGGACTCACGTCCCTGCTCACTTGGTTTTTGTCAGCACTCAGTTCCTTGTGGTCTTGCTGGACTAAGGGCTGGGTTTCCTGTTGGCTGGCTGTTGGCTAGAGGCTACCCTTAGTTTTTGGCCACATGACCCTTTACATAGGGGAGCTCACAACATGGCAGCTTGCTCTTGAAAGCCAGCAAGAGAGCGAATCTCCTTACTACAATTACATAATGTGATCACATACATGGAATCACAAATGCCCTAAGAGCTTTACCATACTCTGTTAGTTAGAAGCACGTTGTAGGTCCAGTATGCACACAAATGGAAGCAATTATGCAAGGGTGTTGACCAAGAGGAAGGGACTTGGGGGGCCACCTCAGATCCTGTTTACCACAAAAAGTAATGTATCAATCCCTGAAATTTGAAAAGTACTGGTCTGACAAACTCTCCTCGGATGACAATAATTCTGAGCCTCTGTAGACCAGCAAAGTAAGAATCATCATTCATAATCTTTGACACTCTATAAGATCTTAGTTCTTAAATACATACAAATATATGTAATACATGTATATTAATATTTAATAACAGTTAATGATGCCAATCTTGAATACCTCTACTTATTTACATATTTAAAAGGCAGATGTTTTCTCACAATCTAGAAAGATGGACTTGGCATAAATTCTGGGCAGTGATAGTTAAAGGAAATTTTAAGTATATTAAGTACATATTATATTATTTCACATGTTTATTTATACACTAATAATGTTCCTAACAATTTTGATCACATCGTAGTTGTGAAAGTTTTAAGAATTGAAAAAATTGTCAATTTAAGTATAGTTATTTTGTCATCCCATGTTTTAAAACAGTTTTATTATTTAGAACAATGTTTGTTATCCATCACCACTGCCCCAAATAGGGCGAGCTCTGAAATGAGGGTTTGAGGAGCTTTTAATTTGTAAATTAAGCATCGTAATAAGAAACAGCTCTTCACTCTGTCTCGTTTTTCCAGATAATGGTCATTTGAACTGTCTCTGAGTCTGGAGGTTACTGTTAATAATCCGAATTGTATTACTGCTGGGCTAGTTAACATTTAAATTAGACTTTCAAAACAGTGTGGAGAAAACAGTCAGCTCTTCGATGGGATTTATGATGGACACATGGCTGGGCTAATGAAGACAACATGTCAATCCTTGAACAAAAATGATTTTAGGGATTTTTGAGACAGCTATTTGGGTTGCTGGAGCTGATTTCGTCTTTGGAGATTGCATTCTGAATTAGCAATCACCACCTTTATAGAGACAAGATTGAACATGAAGGGTGTGGCAGTGTTGGGCTAGATAAATAATTCTAGGAGTAGTCAGACAAATAAGTCTTACCCAAAAGGATATGGATACCTGGAAATTAAATAAAGATTTGGTTGTGGGATTTCTGGCAGGAGTGAGAAGGGTTAGGGAGGGGAATGAAGAGTCAATATCATAAAGAGATAATAAGAGGTCATGCAGTACAATATACACCTGTAATGGAGATCCTTAGCATTTCTATTGCACACATGTATGAGTTTCCACTGCGAGAAATAAGTTAAGTAACAGCCATTTCTCCAGCCAGTATCCAGTCATTTCTTGTCAGAGGTCTTCAAAGCTGGTCACTTCTCCCTAAAGCCCACATGAGCCCAGCTCTCTAGATTTTATTTCCTTTAAACTGCTAGAGTCTCAAATTATGTTTACTTATTTTCATGTCTAAGAAACATCTGTATTCTGTAAGAATCACATTTTTACAGAGAAGGGAGAATGTTCGATGTAAGTATTTTTCAAAGACTTCTAAAAGGATTCAAGTTTGGAAGAAAGACTCAGGAAATTGAAGTTTAAGTCTATTAAAATACCTTCACATTGGAAATTATTACACAGAAGAAAAAATTTTCCATTTTTAAATGGCAAAGTGTATATTTCTGAGGATTGGAATTAATCAGAATTATCATTATAATGAAAATTATCATTTGTCAAATCACAAAATTTTGCAGCTCTATGAAATTCCAGATCTCCATATGAACCATTGTGAACATGGCAGTTAAGTAAAACTCTAGTTTAGCTAATACTTCAGATATTATCCCTTCTAACTAAAGTTTCATGCTGTTTTTGAAAAAAAAAAAAAAAAAGAAATCTCAAGCTCTCCTTGACTACTTTTTTTCTTCATTTAAAGTAATTATTGTTTTTCTGCTTCTGGTCAGAATGGAGTAAAAGGGACCAAAATACCTGTCCACCTTGTTCACTGTCTTAAAAACCATTATTTAAAGTACTTTATCCAGGTTTTTGCTTGTTTTTTTCAGAAGGTGTTTTTTAGAAGGTAGTTTGATGATTTCTTTAAATGTGAATAGACACCCACCAAATCAGTCAGCAATTCCACTCCTACTTATTTACCCAAAATGAATGAAAGCACACATCTGTGCAAGACTATTCAACAATAAAAACAAATGGACTACATTAATATAAGCAACAACCTCGATAATTCTAAAAATAAATGATAAAAATAAATGATGCAGAATGCAAGAAGCCAGACAATGAAGACTATATACTGTATAATTCCACCTAAATGAAACTCTAAAAAAATATAAACTAATCTGTAAGGACAGAAAGCAGATACATAGTTATCTCCAGCCAGGGTCAAGGACTGCAGAAACAATTGGCGATGACCATGTTCACTATCTTGATTTTGATGGTGGTTCCATAGATTTCTACATAGAGCAAAGTTATTATATTATACATGAAATATAGGCAGTTTACTCTTTATTGATTATCCTTTAATAGAGCTGTTAAAAATTTTTGTAAGAAATTGTTGTTACTGATGCCTGGGTGGCTCTGTTGGTTAAGCAGTTGCCTTTGGCTCAGGTCATGATCCCAGCATCCTGGGATCGAGTCCCACATCGGGCTCCTTGCTTGGCAGGGAGCCTGCTTCTCCCTCTGCCTCTGCCTACCACTCTGTCTGCCTGAGCGCACTCTCTCTCTCTCTAATAAAGAAATTGTTGTTACTAAAACTTAAAATAAGAAATGGGACACAGCACTGTGTTCTTTCTAAGTACTCCACTAATCCCCAAATTATAATATGCTGCTCTAGGAATACTCCCTCCTCCCACCTCACCCAAATCCCTATCTAAAATATCAAATTGCAAGAGGGAAAGGTGCAGCATCAGCGAGGAAGTTCAGCTCCCAAAAGACAGAATTTTAACTCCCTGTGTCATTTGGCTCTTTTTAAAAATGATGGAAAGTTGCCACCTTAAAGAATCAGTACTTTTCTTATCCACAGGTAAGTATTTTTAAAAGAAATTGTACTATCATTATCTGATTGAGCAGATTTCTATTCCCCCTAGATTTAATGTTTTCCATCTGCAATATAAAAGGAAGATAATGCACAATTATGCTAGTAAGACTCTCTCTTCCAATAATGTTTGCACTTCTCAATACCACATTTAAAAAGGAAATAGTAGCACTTGAAAAGTTAAATAAGAAGATGAACAAAATTGAACAGAGGAAAAGTAACTGTCTGAAGACATGCTGAAAATACATTTAAAGTCTGTCTGAGACAGCAACTGATCCAGCCAGCCCATCTTTTAAAGAGCTGAGCATCATTCAGGTATAAATATTGACCTGGAGATTGGAAGGGGATGTGGGGATCCTACAAAGAATATCCAAGAATAAAGAATTGATTTGTCCCAGGAATCAGGCAACTGAGGTCCAAACCTCCATCCCTCTACCTGTACACTGTCACTTCTTTTTGCTATGAATTTTTAAATGTACATGTATGCCTGCCTTAATGACTTTCATATATCCCTGAAAACTTTATCTCCAAGGGGAAAAGTCATTAAATGAAAAAAGTTGTCTTTAAATTTTAAATGTGTTCCTTCCCAACCCATTACATCCAAAATATATCAATTGAGTTCTATAAATCAGTGATCGATTTGTATTAAAATATAACCAACAAAAAGAGAATTCAATTGAATAATACATCAGTTGAACATGGAAAGCAAGCTTGTATAAGTCACGACAGATAAGGTGAAGCTTGGTAGGTACAACCTGCACTCAGAATGTAATGCATTGAAAGTTTGTGACACTCAATCTACAACAGAAAGTAGTAGATGCTGTGTTATTTTTGGGAAAATGCATTTTTCTTTCTGCATTTCTTCATAAATTTTTTTTAACCTTTCATGAGCTTCTGGTCTCCTGAGGTTAAGCTATACAGAAATAAAGTTTTAGCACAGAGAAGAAAAAAAATCTCAAGACAAAGTAAGACTAAGAAAGAGAGCCTTTCAAAACAAATGGAAACAGGACATAAGGCAGAATAAAGAGATACACAGATGCCACCTCCCCAGCCTTCTCACTTGGGGTACAGCAAATTATTTAGGGCTCACCCAAGCTCTGGAGCAATTCAAAAGAATCCACGTGGGTTTCCTGGAGTAGAAACTCTTACATAGTAAGTTGGTGAATGTATCTTTACCTAAAACAGTAATGTCGAAATATCACTTCTTAGAGCCTACTTAGTGTCATTTTGGAGAGAAAAAAAAAATGGTTATATAAAATAAAAAGAAATTGTCTGAAGATAAATGGTAGACCTTTCCCAGAGCAGGTACCTGAAAAGTTGTTACGTGAGATATGTCTGTACCACTTTTGTGAATATTCAGTTGATTCAGCAAATTTTCTCCTCGTGTTCTTTTCTTTGATAATTGGTAAAAGTCTTGTCCCTCAAAACTTGTCCTATGATTTATGGAATCAGAGCTTCACCTGGAGGTCATATTCTTAGAAAGTTAGAGTTTTTCCCCCAGTTGTAGAGGAGGAATTATATCAAGTCATTGTTTCTCTCTCTCTCTCTTTAAGATTTATTTATTTATTTGAAAGAGAGAGTTTGAGAGGGGGAGCGACAAAAAGCAACTGACAGAGAGAATCCAAAGCAGACACCGCATTGAACTCGGAGCCTGATGTGGGGTTCGATCTCATGACCCTGGGATCGGGACTTGCCCTAAAATCAAGAGTAAGATGTTCAACTGACTGAGCAACCCGGGCACCCTCACTGTCACTCTTTCTTAACAAAAAGTATACACTTAAAACTTGGGTGAAAACAAGCACTGTCAGTGGCCTCCACAGGTGATCTTCAAGTCAGAGGAGCTAAGAGGCAAAGATGGCATGTGTTCATGGACCATAGATTTGGCATTCTCTGGAGACAATGCATCATCACTAACTTGGTCTAATTAGAAGTCCACTTGAGTTAGGTGACATGAGGTAGACAATGTGCTCGGTGGATGGAGGGGCTCATGACTAAAGACCGAAACAAAATGAATTCTTATACTACTTTTCTTCTTACAAAATGGAAATCCAGATGAAAAAATGAAAGCAACAGCCATGTGAATAAACATTAGAGATAATAACAAAATTTAAAAAGCCTTCATGGATATGCAAGTGCCGTTATGTTTTCTCTTACTTCTATATGGAGAATAAAAGGCAGCCATCACTATTTTATTGCTGTTGAAAAATGCGGAAGCTGAGAAGTTGTTGAAAGAAATGAAGTCAAACTACATCACAGTGTCCATGAAATCCAGATCTCTGGATTGTGAAATCAGGCCTTCTGCTTACAAATTTGGGCCTTCTCACACTACCATAAACTCCAGAATGTGAAAATAAAGTTAATACCAAAAAGGCATCTTTCTTTCCAATCACCACAATGTGCAGTGATGGAAACGGAAATAAATGACTTAGCAAATGCATTCTAATTCAAATAATCTTTATATAAGCTATAAAAACATAATAATGAGACAGATTCTTTTTAGTCATCTTGCTTTATATTGGTAATACACTTTTATTTAACTTTATCTTAAAGAAAAATGCACTTTTTTCCCTCAAGTAGAAAAGTCATATATGCCCATTAAGGAAAGCCTGAACAAATATAAAAAGTATAAAAAAGACAACAGCCAAATTTCTAAAGTATTCACAAAAGGACAAATGGAATGGCATCAGATTAGGAAACATGTCTCAAAAGGCATAACCGAAAGGATTGACAGAGCTGTGGACCTTAATGTGTGAGCAGACCAATAGCTGAGACCAATGGCCTGAGAACTTGTTAGAGATGCAAATTCTCACATTTTAGAGATGCCCCAGACCTACTGAATCAGAAGTTCTGAGAATGGGGGACAGCAATAGGTGGGGATTTTGATTTTTTTTTATTTGAATATACTTGACACATAAAGTTACATTAGTTTCAGGTTTACAACACAGTGGTTCCACTACTATGTTATGCTGTGCTGCTGTGCTCACCTCAAGAATAGCTACCATCTGTCACCATACAACGCTGTTACAGTATCAATGACTCTATTCCCTGGGCCCTGCCTTTTATCCCAGGGACTTATTCATTCCATAACTAGGAGCCTTGAACTTCCTGCTTGCCTTCACTCATTTGCCCATCCTCCCACTCTCCTCCCATCTGGCAACCTCACATGTATTCTCTGTATTTATAGGCCTGATTCTGCTTTCTGTTTGTTTATTTGTTTTTTTATTCCACCGGTGAGGGAAGTCATACAGTATTTGTCTTTCTCATTCTGACCAGCGATAGGTGTTTTAACAAGCCCTTCAAGGTATTGATATAGCTGAGTTCGAGAAACACCACTTCAGAGAAACTTTAAGGGGATTATGTTCATATTTTTAAATAATTGACAGTATTTTTAAAAGTGAGACCTACTTATTTATTTGTGCATCAACGTGCAGAACAGGTCCAGTGAATGGACATTTAAAAGGGTAGATTTTGACCTGACACAGATGAGAACTACCAGTTGAATAGAGCAGTTTGCGGATGAGACTGACCCACTTGGGATCACCGGGTATCTCTAGGCTGAAGTGGGAGATGAGTGCCTACACTGGGCTGAGGGGGGATGAACTAATTACACAGTTTTCTGGGGCTCTCAGAAAATGTCCAGGGCTCTTTATAGCTCTGCATTACTAATATTCTGCTCTAAAATTGGCCTCACTATCCAATGTCTGTGTTAATGAGGTGAGGACTAGATAATATTAACAATTATTCATTGCTGACAACTGATGATAGAGGGGAGTCCAGAGTTCTACTCTTCATAGCCTTACCCACTGCCTCATTACTTGTCCTAATTTTTTTTCTTACACTTTAACACATGACCCTGACTTCACTTAATAAGAAGCCCTCTGACTTAAAGCCCAGTGCAGTGTGATAAAAATTTTGTTGCAAACATCCACAGCTTCATTTTCAATTCTGGTTCTCTTAGCGAGTAGTTCTGTGCCTCAGTTTCTCCTCTGTAAAATTAAATGGTTAGAATAGATGACTCCTTAAATGCCATTCAGCTTAAAATTCTATGTCCTCCATACTGAGCTTCTCCACACCTAACACATTCAGCAATTGCCCACCAGAGTTTCTGAGGCATGGGATAGGATTTTATCTATCCATTTGTTAATAAGAATTATTTGTCCTCTAAATAAGAAACTCATGATCTTTACAGTTTGAGATTCTTCCCAGGTTCTAGGTATTGGCCTAGAACTACAGAACAGTCACCTAACCAAAAGTGAGGAATTTGGAACAATTCTTTGTATCTCCCTAAGTTTAATATGGAGTCAGGCTGTGGATGGCCAGCAGATAGTTTCCTTAACTGGAAAAAGTTTTCAAATGAGGGTTGGTGGACTAAATATCTTTTGCATCATTACAAAGAGAAAAATAGAGAAATCTCATAACTAAAGAAAGTGAAATCCACTTTACTTAATGCGGACCTCTGTCTCTGGTGTGCAGGTCCTCTGTGTCCAAAGATAATTAGCACTTTATAATGCTAATTATTATAATTATGTCTGAGAAAAAAATCATTAGGGGGTAGGTCCGTTCACTGATTTTCAATTGCCCCCTCTATTTAAAAATAAGGTCACTTTTCTATGAAATAGCTTTAGGAGCTCAAAGAAGAAAGAGGGTTAGGGAAAATTCTGTGTAGGGATAGTCCTGAGTTTTTAATATTCTTATAATTCTGT
This sequence comes from Taxidea taxus jeffersonii, assembly GCA_003697995.1. Lineage (NCBI taxonomy): Eukaryota > Metazoa > Chordata > Mammalia > Carnivora > Mustelidae > Taxidea > Taxidea taxus. The sequence continues at coordinate 9,237 of RCUC01083653.1, forward strand.
GATGTGTCTGGGTCTGAACAGGGAGGAAAATGGTGAAGATGTTTAGTCTAGGTGACTAAAAATCAGGACCCAGAAGAGCAAATGTTTCTGCAAGACTTCATCTTCAAATCGGCATTTATTTATCACTCTATGTACCTGGTATTGTATGCTTGCTTGAGCTCAGCCATTCCAGGTAATGCCTCATATAATAAACTTCACCACAGTTCCACAAAGCAAGTATTAGCACCATTCCATGTGCCCAATGTCAAGGATATGGGAAACAGAAAACTGGTTTCCGACTCAGGTTTTGCTCACTCCAAAGGGCGTGTTGTAAACCCTTTCCTGCCTGTGCATCCATGTAAATATGTAAATATAGCTTTCTTGTTAGAGCTCTGGAAGTACTGAACCATTGTGCGGGGCGGGGGGGGAGGATGGGGGATGTGGGAATGCTGCTTAGAGACACCAGGCGTGGAGGTATGGAGGTTGCCTGAGAGAAGCCCACCATCAGGAGGGAGAGCAAGGAAACAGGAGAGCTAAGGATACTTTCTGAGGGCCCCAAAAATACAGCTGTGGCTCAGCAGGAAGGATTTGGGATGTGGAGTGAAAACAGCCAGGGCCTGAAGAACAGCCCCTTCTTTGCCTTTCTGGGGGACCATGAAAGACCATGTTCACTTTGCTGGGCCTTGTTACTAATGCCTAAAGCAACAACTGCCACAGCTGCTACCCTTACTACTTATCCTACTACCACTATTATCACCACTATGACCCTTCTGGAAATTTCCTGGGTACCAGGCACAGTGCTAAGCACATCATATGCATTGTCTTATAAAACAGTCCCAAAGCATTCTTATTAATCCAATTTCACATATAAGAAAAGTGAGGTGCAAAGAGGCTAAGTTGTTCGTATATGGACATGTTTTATAATATGTAAACACCATCCACAGTAGGTATCATTACTAAGAAACTATCAGCTGAGGAGGAAGAAGTGGCCTTTCATCTTTCAAAGATGAGCAGTTGTCTTTCTGTTTAATGGTTTTTTAAAAATCCCCTTGTGACAAGCTCCAGAGGACAAATAATTTATTTCTTGTGGTGTATGGCTTTCTAAATGAATTAATTGATAGGCATCCCATTGTCAGTCTGAGGGATATGGAAATAAAACAGACATAAGATGTTCTCTACCAAACTAATTTGTGCTTTAAACACATAAATAATAATTTTTTTAAAGTAATTGTGTGTTTACCTTCTCTTCTGCTTCAGAACCTGTGTCTTTGTGGTGTCTCTGCACCATCAGTTGAGAAGTTCAGTTTTGCTGTTTGAGTATTAGCAAGTGGAATTAAACAGTAAATATTGCTGGTGGGGGGTGGAAGCAGTGGGATCCAAAAATAACTCTCAGTTTATCCCCACCCTCAATCATGGAAAAGAGGATAGGAAGAATCATTACAATAATCATAGTCATACTACAGTACCGAGAGCTACTCGCAGGGGGTGTGGGGGCATGAGACCAATTATTTTCACAGTAGTACTAAGGTACTATTGGTCTTTTCACTGTGCTGAGACTTGCACTGATTGTGCCAAAGCAATGGTGCTGTAGCACAAATTAAGACCATGAAAACAAACTATACTGATAATAACGGTATTCTTCACCAATATTCATGTGCAGGGGAAAAAAGTCAGTTTCATTTAAGAAAGTCCTTGGTGAAGTAGTAAAAATATTAATTTCATTAAATCTCAACCCTTGAGTACAAGTCTTTTTAATATTCTGTGTGATGAAATGGGAAGAACATTTAAAGCCCTTCTGCTGCATACAAAAGTATGACAATTGTCTCAAGGAAAAGCACTTGTGTATTTTCAAGGACCACCATTTTTACCTAAAAGAATAAGGGATGAAGTGTGAGTTTCCCAAGTTGGATATTTGGCAGATATTTTCTTAGCTATAAATGAAGGGAGATTGTGGCTTCAAGGAACACAAATGACAATATTTACAGCCAATAATAAAATTAAAGCTTTCATGCAACCAGTGCCTAGACAGCTCCCCAATACTTAAAGAATTTTCTGATGAGACTGACAATGATCCTAATAAATGTGGGGTTTTGATGTTTTATAGTGAAATACATCAAAGATTGAAAGATGCACATAACCCTGAAAAACAGTATTTTTCAATGCATGAACAACACATGATTTTATGGAATTATAGATAAGTAAAAGAGCCACTGAAGTGCAAGATAGACCATTGGATTTTAACTCAACAGAGGATGAAACACTGACTTCTGATTCCATATTGCAACTAACTTTTAAGAAACTAACACTTGTTGAATTTTAGGTAGTATCAAAGAAAAAAATCTGCAGTTGTATAAGAAAGGCTGTTCAAATGCTTTCCCCTATTTCAGTTACATTTCTGTGTGAGTCAGAACTTTTTTTCATATATATTTTAACCAAAGGTGGATTGAATGTAGAAGCAAATATGAGAATCCAAGAGCTTTCTATTAAGCCAGATATTAAAGAGATATTTTAGTTTGGAAAATACAATTATTTTTCATTAAAATATTAACTTTTATTAATTTATAACAAGTTTATTACTTTTAAAATCAATTAATATATAATCTTTTATAATATTCTCAGTTTCAATTTCTTATATGGTAAATATTAAAATCTACATAATACCCACATAAATCTTCAGGGATCTTAGTAATTTTTGAGAGTAAAAGCATCTGAGAACAAATTTTGAGAACTGCTGGTCTAAGGAAGTAAACAATTGTATGAATTGCCCTTGAATGTAAATTGGTACAACATTTTTGCAGGGCAATTTATCAAAACTATTAAAATTTGGGTAACTTTGACCAGCAATTTTCACCTCTAGTAGTTAATCCTTAACAAAGAATTGTGGATTGGAACAGACATTTATTTATTGGAATTTTCATCATTGTACATTCTATAAGATGAAAAAATACCTGTAAATATCCAGGGGGTTGTTTAAATAAATTTTAGTATCCCCTTAAGATAGAACATCATGAAACCATTAATAATATGTTAAGATACATAAAGAACAATGGATGGTGTTGAAAATGTTGATAATATTAAATTTAGAAATGATACAAAATGGTACCTATCAAATAAACTTATTTTGTAAAACTAAAATGAAAAACCTCTCCTCCCCCATATATTTACCTACATTTCTATTTCTCTCCATATATCTAGAAATGTTAGAAATGAATTTGGGGAGCTGATGGATAATAGTTTATTATTAGTGTTTTTTTTAAAGATTTTATTTATTTATATGACAGACAGAGATCACAAGTAGGCAGAAAGGCAGGCAGAGAGAGAGAGAGGGAAGCAGGCTCCCTGCTGAGCAGAGAGCCTGATGAGGGGCTCGATGGGACCATGAATGACCTGAGCCGAAGGCAGAGGCTTTAACCCACTGAGCCACCCAGGCACCCCTATTACTAGTGTTTTTAAGAATATTTTGTGTTTTCCTAATTTTCTACAGAGAATGCATTAGTTTCATCAGAAAAAAATGTTTATAAGATATGGTAGATGAATTATGACTTTCAGGTTTTTATTTTTTTATTTCTAGTCTTTTATTCCTGAGCTTTGATAGAAGAGACTAGAGGGAACATGTGAACCTAAGGAGAGAGGAAGAAGAGCAAAGCATTACTGGGGCATGGGGAAACATATGATAGAGGAGAGGCTAAGAGAATCAGCTTTTATTAATGACTGGTGCTGGCTCATTTTATTAGGTGCAGGGTTAAAAATACAAAATTGTCATTTTTATAAGTCAAAGTGGTTGAACATCAGGAATTCAAGTTGAATAACTCATTTAATATAACAAACATTATTATGCCCACTATAGAGTTGAA
>RCUC01083655.1:0-11367 GCA_003697995.1 Taxidea taxus jeffersonii
ACAGTGTTCACACCCATTTGTACTTCTCCCTACTTAGAAGCAAATGGTAGCAAACTAAGTGCTCATTTTTCTTTTATCTTTTTATTTTATTTTATTTAATTATTTGCCAGAGAGAGAAAGCATAAGCAGGGGGAAAGGGCAGAGGGAGAAGCAGGCTCCCTGCTGAACAGGGAGCCTGATGCAGGACTTTATCCCAGGACCCTGGGATCGTAATCTGAGCCGAAGGCAGAGGCTTTACTGACTGACAGAGCCACCCAGGTGCCCTTTCTTTTATCATTTTAACAATACATTGTAGAGATTATTCCACACCAGTCCACATGCCACTCCACATATAAATTCACCTCTTTCTTTTTTAACCATGCCACAGTATTTCATAATATACTATGATTTCAAATTAGTGGGTTTTTTTTTTCATTTTCATTTTTTTTGTTTGTTTTGTTGTTTGTTTTTAAAGATAAGGCCTATCTCTCGTCCTAGGAAAAAGGCACTGTAAGGATTGGTAGATAAAGTTTTGAAATCTTGGCTCTTGTTCTCACTTCACTTCTAAGCATGAGCATAGTCTTAATAACTTGTGTGACATCTGGGAGCCTCAGCATCCCCATCTTAAAAGATAGGCAAGAAATTCCAGTTGTCTCACTCTGAGTCAAAATCACTGTGATCGTAACCTCACCAGCATTCACAAAGGGCACAAGGCAGTCAGTGGTTTGGGATCAGTGGAATATTATCACTAATATTAGTAAAATAGAAGTGAATTATAAAAGCAATTTATTCCTTTTCTAGAGAAGGTTTTTTAATCTTTTGCTTAATTTTAAGTAGAAATTCCAATGAAACAAATATTGTTCTCCCATAGCTACATATTAAGAAGTTGGATTGAAGACAAAAACATTTCAGAAATAGAATGTTTTTTGCTTCTGTTGGTATGTTTGATCAGGCCAAGCTTGCTCTCCATAAAGCCACTTTGGAGGTGAACTAAATTAGCATCTGTTATGCAGTGTTTAAGAGAATATGCTGTTGAGCCAGATTGCCTTGGTCCACGTTCTGGGCCTGTCAGTTACTGGCTGCGTAACCTTGGACAATTTACTTAACCTCTTCTGGGTAGTTTATCTGCCTGCACAGGGTTGACAGGATTCAGTGAGTTTTAGTAATCATAAAGCTCTTAGAATGATGCCTGGGACATAATAAGCACTCAATAAATGTTAACTATAATTAATAAATAATGAACAGTATTCTGTGGCTGACAGAACAGATGGGCCGCAGATGTGGAGGTCTGGAATTATAGACCTGTTGGGGCCCTCAAGGCAGTGTGTGGTGGGGGGAACTGATACAGAATGGAGGGAGGTAGGGGAGGCAGATCTGAGTCTGTGTCATAAGACCAGAGAACTTAGAAGCAGGACACTTTCCAGCAAACGTGCTTTGGTGGCGCAGTAGAGATGTGTACCTTATAAGTAAAACCATTTGATTGAGCACACTGCCACAAGGATGGATATAAGCCTTTCTGTTTTTCTTCCAAAGAGGGTTGGTCATAATTTTTTTATATCAACCACATCAAAAGATGTTTCTTAAATTACTTATTCAGGCCTTCTTTTGTAAGGCATCATGCTAGACATTTTGCAAATGCTCTCTTATCATTTTTCAACTACCCTAATAAGATACTATTCTAATTGTGGAGAGCAGTTGTGACTTGTGCAAAGTTAGCTAGCCAGTGATGGACCAGATTTCTAAGTCAGCTGTCTGATTCCAAAGCCCACCCTGAGACTGTTGATAAAATAACCTAAATTTTCAATCCTAAGAATTGTGATGACAATTGTCTTATACACTATGAGAGAGAAGCTTGCTAATGAAGCTGACATGACAAGAGTTTCTGCCTAGGGACTGAGAGCTAACATTTGTGCTTGGATCTTGGCCTAAATAAGAAAATGACAAGCCAAAGTCCTTGAGCTTTCCAGTTTGGATTCTTGTCTGATAATCTACTACATCCTTCAGCCAACTGTCTGCCAGAAGCTGGAATCAGACCAGAAGAAAGCATGAGTACATTATGGAGAGGATGTAACGGTAGAAGACTTCCATTCTTGTCTAAGTCTCTATATAAATTCTGGCATCAGACTGAGCCTCGCTTTCCTTTGTGCCAGATGTTACCAGTGACCTTTTACCTACTGATCACACATAGGTAGACTGTCCAGGTCCTTAGAAGAAAAATGCAGCGTGAACCAACTTATTCTTTGCACAACCTTAAGAGAGAAACTCGGGAATTTTCCATCATCAGGAAAACAGACCTGAAATTAAACTGGCTTTATAGAGTACCAACAAAATGTCAGACCCCGTGTCTTTACTGTTTGATCACTCGAGAGTCTGCCCTTGTTGTAATTCAGCATAGTGCTTTAAAAACACTATGCCTCCGCAGCCTTTGACATCAGGCAAACCATGTCCCTTCTCTGAACCTTAGTTTCTTCTGTAAATGGAGGTGGTTGAATCTATTTCACAAGGGTTTTTTGAGGATTAAGTGAGATACAAGTCCTATCATTGTAATGACCTTTTAGGCCATTGTGTTCATCATCTTTATTTTATAGAAGAAACTAGGCTTTGAGGGGTGATTTGCAACTGATTACATGACTAATAATCAGGGGGAGGGGCTGGAAAACTGGGTCTTCTGTGCAGTAAGTCTAGTGCAGCAGTTGAATCTGATTATCTTATTTCCTGTTAGAAGTTGCCATACAAAGAGGCTTTGGTTCTCTAGACATCAGGTCAACCTCCTTTGATCTCCTTTCCTTAAGGAGATCTTCCTTCCTTTACTGAAATCCTTGGTTTCCTTAATTTAAGGCTGTCCTGTGGCCAGCCTCAACTCAAGGTGGACAGTCACCTAGATAAGTGGCCTGTGGCAGGGGAGAGTATTTCTGGGTCTCAGTCTGTGGGAGGCCTCTTCCAGCTCCTTTAGTTTCCCCTTAAAGACCAGAAGAGGAGGTAGCTTCCTGTACTCAGGAAGAGTTTCTCCTTACCTCAGTCTGAACAGTGATTCCACTGGACTGATTGACCACCCCCACACTGGGCTGTGACCATCACCACCCCTCCCCAGGGCAGGGACCATCTGGTGCCTGTGGCCAGGTATGGTTCATTACCCTGGATAGAGTGAGCCTCCCCAGTCCCTGGCATCAGCAGGCTTCTCACTAGGTCTCCAGGGGACAAGAACGTGAAAGCTTTTAAAGACAGTTTGGGATATGGGTGAGCATCTACACCCATATGTTTCTTCATGGAGGTACTTGAGCTACCCCTCAACCCATAATCTCCCCCATCCCCCAATAATACTAAATAAAGAGGAAGGCAGGAAGCAACCATAGGCAGTGAATGACTGCTTGCTAATCCTTATGTGTTTCTAGTTCCTCTTCACAGTGCTTATTCATAGTAGGCTGATCCCTCCTCCTGTGTGTGCTCTGTGCCAGCCCTGGAGACTCCCTGGTGGTTCCATTTGGCTTCTGGAGGCTTTCTTCAGCTACAGATTACTAATCTCTCCAATTTCCATCATGTGACTTAAATACCAAGGCTTTAAGCCTCTTCAAATGCACAAGAAAATGTGATGGTGCAAATAAACTCTATTTACAAATAGAAATGACCTGTGGTGTTCATGGTTTGGATTTTAGGTTGAATTACTGCTAAAAGCCAGTTATGTTTCTGACTTTGGTTGGGGGAGAGTGTTCACTATAGGGAATTTTTGACCGGGTAAAGGTTTTTCCATGTAGATACGGGTGACAGCTCCCTGCTTTGTGGCATGCTAACAGAATTTAAATGAAACAGAAACATTGTCCCCAATATAGGAATACCTATGTGTTTGCACCTCTTGCTTTCTGGTTAATGTGAACTAGTTGGTAATGTGTTGTAGTGCACAAGGTAAGGTATTTGCAGGCACTGTGTGACCTTGGACAAGTCCTTCTCTGTGAACTTCATTTTCCCATCTGTAAAATGTGATGGTCATCCCTATCGTGTAGGGCTATTAGGAGGATTAAAAGAGAATGTGTGTACTAAGAGCACAGTGATGTGTATGCACAGGCAAGTGTTGGCCAGGCCCAGTATTCGTCTGTCCGTGTGCCTGAGACACCACAGCTAGTCTGTGCATGTAAGTGATGGCCTTTTCCCTCCCCGTTCTTCCTGTTTTCCCACTAGCTCTTAGACTTCCCACAGGCCCCTTTTAGCAATGGCCAGCACCAAGGGGTAGGTGGTACCTTGGGCCCAAACCAGTGCTGACCTGTATCAGAGACAAACTTGTGCCCTGTCCACACCTACTTCTTCAGTAATGAATGTCAGAATTGCAGTCTCTGTAGGCTGAAAAATTCAACATGAATTGCATTTTTCGCTCTCCCCCTTTCTTGAAAGTTCACCCCTTTTCATTTTATCATTCGGTAGTAATTAGTATTCAAGGGAAATTGGTCTTAATATATTGAAATTGGTTAAGTGCATTTAGACCTGTACCACAGCCAATGTCTTTTTGGAAAATGTAATTGGGGACTCTGTGTATGTAATTAATTGAATTACAATTAAGAACTTTCATTAAGCGATACACTGGTACATTAGAGCAGTAAGGAAACATGTTTGACGAGCCACAAACCCTGTATGGGCTTTAAGTGAGGGCACAGGGATTTGCATCCCTCTGGTAGGCTCCTGGCCCCAGAATCCACTCTGCTGCCCCTGACTGATGGCTTGGTAGTGCCTCAGGTGACATTTCTGCAGTGACTCCCTGATGGTAGATGAGGTCCTTCTAGCTTATGTGCCCTCAGTCTCTGACTCTGGAGTCAGGGAGAGACCTCAGTGTTGATCAGATATTACAGTTCTCAGGTATGTTGTCATGTAAATTGTCAAAACTGCCCAGGCTCCTTTTGCTGTGTTTTCAACAGTAACAAAGATACATTAGAGGAAGATAAAGCGATGGGAATTCTGTCATCAGCCTAACTCGTGAGCAAACCTGTAATGGACCAGTGGTCCTGACCCTTGGCTGGTCATGCTTTATCCTCTAAAAGGTGGCTGGTTTCATTCTTGGCACACATTTGTTTATTCATCCCCTAAGCAGTGATGGTGTCCTCCTCTAGGCCAGTAACTGTGCTGACACAGTAGAGTGGAGCCCCACATCATGGAGCCCACAGTTGTGATAGGTGCTACAGAGGGTATAAAAGAGTAGCTAGCAGGCTTTCTTGAGGAAGAAGAAAAAGGAGGTAGTCGATGAGTAAGGGAAGAATGTCCTGGTCCAAGGGACTGCTCATCTGAAGGCCTTGAGAAGGAGCTTGACTGGTTTGGGAAGGAATGAATGAAGTGGAGTGAAATGAGCAAGGCTGAGAGTGCTGGAAGTGAAGACTGAGGGATGCGCAGGGTCTAGAAAGCAGAGCCTAGAGGCCCTGGTTCCGTGTTCTGCTCTTTTTAGAAATTCTACAAACCGGAAACTGTTTCTTTCTGATCACCTCATAAAACAAGATTACCCTGATTTATTGAGGGTCTGAAATCTCCCTGTGGAAAGGCTCTGACTCCAAGAGTTTAATCAATTAGGCCCTGACAGCAAGGATCCCTACCCTGGTTGCAGCATGGAGCGTTCAGTGAAGGGCATATCCTACCGGGTGATCCTGGCGGCTTTGGCGAGATTACCGCAGAGGGCACGCGTGCGCGCATGTGTGTGTTATACTATATCACCTATTGATTGTTTTTTAGAGACCAGCAAAAAATGACTAGTAGCCAAAGGGAAGTGTTTAATAGAAGAGAAGTTTGGGGCTTATGAGGCTTTAGGGACTTAAAAGGCCTTTGGAAAAAAAAGGATGTGATGGATGTAGAAAGCAAAGGGAGAGTTTTTCTCCTCGACTCACTTATGCAGCCAGCTTTGAGTCTTACAGAAAGAGTGAAGAGAATTAGGTTTTATCCCCGATTCTTTGTTCTGGCAAGGCCAGACATGACTGTGTTCTCCTTGGATACTGCTTTGGCCCCTGGATTTGGACATTCGCAGCCCATCAAAGGGACATTTTAAACCAAAGCATTATGTGGTGATTAAGGGCACATTTTTGGAATTAGACAGGCATGGGTTCAGTTCCTAGCTCCAGCCTGTGCTACTTGTACAGCTGTGCTAATGGGACAATGCTAAAGGGGGACGATGATAGGCAACGAAAGGGCATTGGGGAAATTAAATGAGATAGCATAGTTAAAGTGCTGAGCATGGTGTCTGGCATGCGGTAAACACGCAGTAAATGTTAACTGCCCTTGTAGTTGTTGTTGAGGCAGGATCCCAGTTTATCCCAGTGGGTTATCTGTATGGAAACTAGTAATGGTGTATTAGGTTCTATTAACCAAGGTAAATACAGGGATGGTTTATGAACTCGGGTACTGTTGTTTTGTTTTGTTTTAAGACTTTATTTATTTATTTGACAGAGAGAGGCAGCGAGAGAGAGAGCACAAGCAGGGGGAGTGGGACAGGGAGAAGCAGGCTTCTTGCCAAGCAGGGAGCCTGATGCAGGGCTCGATCCCAAGACTCTGAGATCATGACCTGAGCCGAAGGCAGTTGCTTAGAGCCACCCAGGCGCCCCCAAACTCAGGTACTGTTATGGTTAATCTGTGTTGCATCAAGCATGAACATCTACTATGTGCTCTGTAGGACAGAACGTTCCTGCTCTCAAAGGAGCTCATTGTCTAGAAGGGGAGTACAGATGTTTATCACACTTACCATTAGACCTTTCAGAACTACAGGGTTTCAGGGGAGGGATCAGGGAAGATTCTAGACTAGACCTTGAAGTGTATACATTTTAAAAAGTGGGAAGGACGTCCTGGCCACATGGTATAACCTGAGCAATGTCCAGTTTAGCTGAAGCAGGGACTGTTCCATGTGGGCAACAGCAATAAGGCATCGAGATAGAGCAGGGCAGGGGTGCGTGGCTGGCTCAGTCAGTGGAGCATGTGACTCTTGATCTCAGGGTTGTGACTTCAAGCCCCATGTTGGGGGAGAAAAAAAAGATAGAGTAGGGCAGAAGATGGTTTATTTCCTCTTCATTCATTTATTTATTATTTAGATTTATTTTTTGAGAGATGGGAGAGAGGGGAGCATGCCCATGAGCAGGGGGAGAGAGAAGAGAGAATCCTCAAGCACACTCTCTGATCAGAACAGAGCCTGACACAGGGCTTGATCCTAGGACCTGAGAACACCACCTGAGCTAAAATCAAGAGTTGACCCTTAACCGACTAAGCCACCTAAGTGCCTCTACTTCCTCTTCATCTAGTCTGTTATTTGTACAGCAGTATTTTATTGTGTGCCAGGCCCTGACATGGATAATGTCTCTGCCTTTGAAGAATTGAAACCCCTCCACCTCTGACCATTTTATTTTCCACTATTCCCCTTCACACACTCTTTGCTCCAACCAAATGCAAACACTTGCTCCCACTTTATGGACTTAACGTTTTTCCCACTCTGGATTGCCTGTCCCCTTTCCATGGTCTGGGAATCCTGCCATCCTCCTGCGTTCTTGAAGCACTAGCACAGTCCCACAGCTGTGGTTGGTGCTGAGTGACTATTTGTGAACCTGCAAGGATCAGTCAACCGTATTATCGAGCTATAGAGAGTTTAAAGGTGAGGTTGTAACAAAGGCCATCGTCTTCTGGTTGAGTCCTAGAGTTGGCATAGATCTTTTTGGGGAAGGGAGATTGAAGTTGCTTTAACTTATAACTAGATTCAAGCTTTTTGACTTGGTCTAAAAGTTACTGAACCATGAAATGAAGTTTGAAGTCCTGTGTGATTTGTATCTATGAACATAAGACATCTGCCGGTAGCATACAGTGAATTCATCTGAGCTTTGTTTGATTTAATGATTAGTGCCCATTTGTCTGAAAGGAGGTCATAAGTGTCTCTCTCAGTTTCAGTGAAATCACATACACAAAAATACTTTTTAAACGTAGAACAGTATTAATTATAATTAGCCTTGATCTGATCCCCTGACAGCAAGCCTCTTATTCTTGTAATGTGTGTCCCTCCTTTCTATTTGTTTTTGTGTTCAGGTGTGTTGCACATACACAGCTGTAACTGTACTTCTGTATCTCATAATGATTGTCCAGATAGACATCCAGGCAAGGCATGAGGACCAATAAAGGCAGTGGCTCTCAAGCTTCTTGGTCTTAGACCTCTTTACACTCCTAAAAATTATTGAGGACCCCAAAGAGCTTTTGTTTATTGGGTTATATCTACTTATTGGGAATAAAAACCAAGAAAATTTTAAATATTTATGAATTCATTAAAAAGCAATAATAAATCCATTACATGTTAACAAATTTTTATGAAAAATAGCTATATTTTCTTTTGTTTTCCATTTTCTTTCTCTTAAGAGCACTTATTTTTGTTCCATCAGGAAGATAAATCATTGGCTAATCACCTGAGCCAGTGAGCACTGTTTTATTTATTTACTTTTGCAGATTTCTATAATGTCTGACTTTATAGAAGGCATCTTGATTTTCATATCTACTGCATTCAGTCTGCTATAATATATTGTTTCAGTTGTAGTATGTGAAGAAAATTTGGCCTAACATAGATATGTGGTTGGAAAAGGTAGGAGTATTTCAACAGCCTTTTCTGAAATAGTGGATATTAATTTTCCTGAATATACCAAAGCTCAAGTGATTCTTTTTTTTTTTTTTAAGATTTTATTTATTTGACAGACAAAGATCACGAGTAGGCAGAGAGGCAGGCAGAGAGATAGAGGAGGAAGCAGGCTCCCCAGCAAGTAGAGAGCCCGATGTGGGGCTCGATCCCAGGATCCTGGGATCATGACCTGAGCCGAAGGCAGAGGCTTTAACCCACTGAGCCACCCAGGCGCCCCTCAAGTGATTGATTCTTAAAGGTTAGTTGCAATGTGGAATCAGAATCATATCATTGAACTTGTGTACTTGTTATTACTTTGTGCCCTTATAATAGGCATGAAAGGGGCCAATAATGTCTTACTGTTAATATTGTGAAGATAGTATTGAAATTATGGACCCCTGGAATGCTTCTTGGGGATCACCCCTCCACTGAGTCCTGGACTGTACTTTGAGAACCCCTGACTCAGAGTTTACAGTTACCTACCCATCTGTCTCCTTGCTGCTGCCTGTAGGAAGGTGGTGAGATGAGAGGGGAAGGAGAAGCACAGTGGAAGGAATGTGGACTCAAGTTCAACAGATTTGTCCCGGTTCTCCCTCTTCCCCAAAATGGAATCTTAGGGGGCACCTGGGTGGTTCAGTCATTAAGCATCTGCCTTCAGCTCAGGTCACAATCCCCGGGTCCTGAGATTGAGCACCACATTCAGCTCCCTGCTCGGTGGGAAGCCTGCTTCTCCCTCTCCCACTCCTGCTGCTTGTGTTCCCTCTCTTGCTGTGTCTCTCTCTGTCAAATAAATAAATAAAAAAAATATATATATATATTTTTTTAATAGAATCTTGGGTAAGGTTTTGACCCACTCTTGACTCTTGATGTCAGAGTTAAGATTTGAACCTACATCTCTGAACTCTATGTTCCAGGTTCTTTCCAGTTTTAAGTCCCAAGGCTGCTTCCCAGCCCTGGGCACCCTCAGTGCCTCCTCTTTCTCTCTTTGCTGCAGGCCCTAGACATTGCCTGCCTCCTCCTTCCCTCAACCCCCTCTTGCCGCAGCCTGATTTTGCCATTAAGATAGGTGCCGTTCCTGTTTCCTCCTTTCTCATTCTCTCCTCTAGATAGCTAGGCTCCTTCCTCACTTAGATTTTGTCCCACAAACCTTTACAAATTGCGAATGGGCTTTCTGTCATTCTTCTGGAGCCTGGTGTCAGTCCATCTGAGCAATTGGTGCTCAAGTCACTTTTAGGCCCCACCCCAAAATTTGATCTATCACAATACATCTTTGAGTTATTGCAGCTCGAGCGTTTTGACACGATACATTATGGTAATCCATGGCACATAGAGACATTAACACTCCCGACTTTGACAAAATACATTGTGAAGTCTTTGAAGGCACCATTACAATTTATCTTGTCATTCAGGAGGAGACCCAGTTCAGCATTAATGTAGATGAACACAGTGTGGCTTTTGTTTCATTTAATTGCTTGTGACCTTTTTAATTGCTCATTTAACAAAATACCAAAGGGTTATGTTTCAATTAAATTAACAGTTTGGGAGGGTTTTTTTTTTTAATATGTTTATTTCTAAGACATTCTGGTTCTCTCTTTTTTTACCTTAAATAGATAAAAATGTCTTCTCTAACAGAAGTGGATTTTTAAATGTGAAGTTGATATATAGTAATAATTTTAACATGCAAATGGTATAGGGCTGACGTATGGTTGGGTTCACTCCTTTCTGGAAGGATACAAACAGTAAAGGTATACATGCAAAGTCTTTGAACTTTTCTAGTCCAAAACATGTTTTTGATACACTACTCTGCTTCAGATGTTTTTTAGATATAGTGTCTGTTGTTGCACCGCTTCTGCCTCATACTATTTTCTTTGTGTTCCTAATACCAAATCTGTAAGCTTCTGAAGATCAGGAACCCTGCCTTATCCTCACCAGCATGCCTCCATAGTCTAGCAGCCCACTGGCCTGGGGAGAGTAGTTGCAGATTATACGGCTGACTGACCTGTACGTGTACACATGCCCTCTCCAAACAGTGGCATTCCTGAGCCTACTTTGAAAAATGGCTGTGTAACTCTGAGACCAGAAGTTCAGCAGATGACCTGCTTGGGGGTGGGCAGCATATAGTGGAGGCGAACACAGGAGTATTCGTTTGCTCCCTACTCCCCCAGGTATTGTTGCTCTTCTAATGCAAACACAGCCCTTGTCATCTGGGGCAAGGCTCAGGACTTACCCAAGTATCAGGGGGGCTTAAATCCCCAAATGGGATATGAATTTACACTGTTGGAGAGTAGAAGGTCAATGCAAGAAGCATTAGTGTGTTGAGCCAGCTCCAGCTATATAAGTCTTGAACAAAATTAATATAAGGAAATTGACAAGCCTTGCTGGTTATTCCATAGCTTTAAGACCTCTACTAAAATCCTATCATCTCATCTGCCCATTATTAACATTTCAGCAAAATATAAAGTTTTCATTAATCTCCCACAGCAAATTTAGGAGTGAAAACTGGCACTTGTTTGAGCTTTTAGGACTACATTAGCTGGTGTATTAAACAAAATATGTCATTCTTCAGTAGCTTCTGTAAGAAGCTAAATCAATTTCCAGCCATATTTATGCACCACTTTATCTAAAAGCATCTGAATTATCATTTACAGCTAAGATGCTTTATTAGCAGCTGGCATTGAAATTGCTCAGTAAAAAATTATATGTCACGTTATAGTAATTTTTAAATTGGTTTTAATCCAACATCATAAAATGTAAAACTCTTAAGTGTGGGGTATTTTTTTTTTTTT